>JAUCNO010001851.1:12930443-12973630 GCA_032353835.1 Enteromius viviparus
CAGTGAAGCATGGTGGTGGCAGCATCATGCTGTGGGGGTGTTTTTCAGCTGCAGGGACAGGACGACTGGTTGCAATCAAGGGAAAGATGAATACGGCCAAGTACAGCGATATCCTGGACCAAAACCTTCTCCAGAGTGCTCAGGACCTCATTCTGGGCTGAAGCTTTACCTTCCAACAAGACAATGACCCTAAGCAAACAACTAAAATAATGATGGAGTGGCTTCACAACTCTGTGACTGTTCTTGAATGGCCCAGCCAGAGCCCTGACTTAAACCCCATTGAGCATCTCTGGAGAGACCTAAAAATATATTCACCAACGTTTACCATCTAACCTGAAATAAACTGGAGAGGATCTGCAAGGAGGATTGGCAGAGGATCTCCAGAGGAAATCCAGGTGTGAAAAACTTGTTACATCTTTCCCCAAAAAGACTCCTGGCTGTATTCGATCAAAAGGGTGCTTCTACTAAATACTGAGCAAAGGGTCTGAATACTTAGGACCATGTGATGTTTCCGTTTTTCTTTTTTAATAAATCTGCAAAAATTTCAACAGTTCTGTGTTTTTCTGTAAATATAGGGTACTGTGTGTACATTAATGAATAACTAAATAAACAATATAACAAAGTGTGAAAAATTTAAGGAGGTCTAAAAACTTTCTGTACCCACTGCACATGTATACTTTTATGTAATAATATAATAAAAAAAATTATAGATTTAGATGCGGAGGGGAACATATTCTGAATTAACCTTAGCACCAATTTATTTATTTTTTTATTGTTTAATTCATAAGTTACAAGTTTATGCTTTAAAAAATAAATTTCAATTAGTTCTAGACAAATTACTTGTTTTGCAGTGTATGGTCATTACTATAATTTGCCAAGTATTTTCTTTTTAGCACAAGATGGTTTCTGTCCCCACATTGGAAAAATATAATAAGTGTGGGATCAGGATGATTTGTCTGTTTCCTTTGCTTTTTTGTGTTTGTCTTTTGTGCTTCATTGTGTCTGCTGTGCAGTCGTAAGCCCAGCTTGAAAGAGAAAAGCAGTCCCTCTAAGAGCACCGGGGGGAAGGAAGCAAAGACCCCCAAGGCAGAGGAGAGTCCAAGCAAAGTGACCAAGAGCTTGAGCTTCACAGACCGGAACAAAGCAAAACACGCCTTCAGAATGAAAGATGGAGTTTATCGGCAGAACTCTGAAGGTCAGATAATGTTATGCGCATATACATAGGAATATTAGAATACTCACTGAGTGCAAAGTACAGTATATGCTGCTTCCAAACGTACATTCACTTGTACATTAAAATACTCGCTTGGCATATGTTACTTTTCTTTTTTTGAGTGAGACTTCAACAGCTCCAAGAATAGTTTGTAATTTCCTGGCACAGAACCAGATGCCATTCTGGACTGCTTAATGTGTCAAAGCAAAAAAGATGGTGTCAGTCCGTTTATTAGAATTCATAAGATGCCAGGTGTGAGTTTCTATTTAAGGAACCATCCCAACAGAAGAACTGATCTGTATTTCACAGGTTTAGTCCCCACGCATGAAACACATGAAAGTGAAATGTTTCAAACCATATATCTTCAGTGCAACATTGTATCATTGTCTAAAAAATCTTGTTGATGCTGAACCTTTTGTGGATTTTCTTACAGTTGCAGTAGCTATATTGTTAGTTGCTTTATCCTCACAAAATATTTCATCCATGTTAAATTTAGTAAGAATGAATTGCATTCACTACAGGAACTCCAGATCAGGCAACAGTGTCAACACCTAAAGATTTTATGCTAAATAAAATTGCACAGGAACATTTGCTGATTTACCATATTATCCCTGGAAAGACTGTCAGTTAAGCTGTATTTTGGGTGTTTAGTGAATACAGCTTGCTACAGTGCCATAGTTGTTTAGTGAATTCGCCCCTGTTTCTCTCATCCTGTTTTATGCTCTGCTGTGCTCAACTTCAGTATATATATATATATGTATGTATGTATGTATGTATTTGTGTATATATATATATATGTACTGTATTAGAGGCTGAAATTTTTTCGGGAATCCCACGGGTCACAGGATTCCCGTGGGATTCCTGCAGGATGGGAGTCATCTTTGCTATTAATCAGGGGATTGGGATGATACAGGATAAGATAGTTAATGGGAGCAGACGGGAGTGGGAATCAACCAATAGGAAAGACGAAAAAAAAAAAGTAAATGCACCATTTTGCAGTTTCCTTCTAATACGTCTACAATGTAATGTAATTAGAAAATAACTACACGCCCCAGCCGTCCCAGAAGCCATCTTTTTGTATATATATGGGAGCGGTACAGGAGTGGGAGTCATTTTAAACAGGAGCGGGATGGGACGGGATTATTTTTTAAACTTTGGTGTGGGAATGGGACGGGACAGGATTAAAAAACCGCTCCTGTGTCATCCTCTAATATGTAAATATATATACATTATGAATGGATCCAGTTTATTTATTCAGTTTATTTTCCGTCTCATTTCTCTCTACTGGAAAAAATAAAGCACTGATTGAGTTACAAGACGAGGGCTTCTCCATGAAAAGTTCTCCAGTTTTTGGAGATCAATCCTTTATTACTAAAAGTTAGAGTAAGATTATCTAAAGGGGAGGCAGGGGGAAGGGCAGGAAAAAAAGGGAATTTCTCCTTATCAAAATTGCGGACCTGAAGATGGTTACGTGGGAGGCCATACTCCACACAAAGATTTTCAAAGCTATTAAACAAATAATCTGCATACAGGTTTTTAAAGCATTCCAAACCAAATACTGACCATTGACTAAATTATAAGTCTTGCATTGAGGGTGGAAATAAATGATTTTTATAAACAGGACCCAAAACTGATGCTGATGGTTGCATGGTTAAAGTCATTGTCCTCTTTGACCATCTCTCTCTCATCTCTCTCTATTTTTTTCTCTTTATCTGTCACATTACCTTTTTCTCTTCACATCTTGGCAGCGATTGAGGGCTTAATCAGTAAGACAAATTATGTTGTCTGGGGCTGCATCTCTTTAGCACTAGTCCAAAAATAAAAAAACCTCTGTCTGCTAAAGAAACACTATGCATGTTTTAAAATGGCTCCTTAATTACCAAGCTCCAGCATATCTTTACAGATCTGCCCATCATCCAACACTCTCTGTCATGAACGCTTGGCTAAAAGTTTCATCTCACTTGAAGCATCACATAAAATGTTAATTTCTTCATTGATGCTTGGATTACAGCAGCTATGTTAGTCTTATCTGTCAACCATATGATGGTGAAGTGTGACAGTAGAGCAAAGAAAATGTTACTCATTTGTCTCAGCCTGGAAATCGGTCTCATGCTCCATCCCATGACAGAATGTGTTCCATGAAGGTGAAAATGAAACCCTTTCCATGAAGTACTTTGCACAAACCTGCATGAAAGAATTCCTCAGCTTATGAAGGAAATAAGTTTGTTTTGGTCTAGTGCAGTTTCGACTGGCTGGTCGTTACTGTATGTCATTTGAATAGGATATGCTTTTTTGGCTGTCGCATCCACATTCATATGGCATAAGGATGACACATATTTAATATTTAAGCTTTTTTTTTGTCCCAGCTTTAAATGTTAAAGGGTTAGTTAACCCAAAAATGAAAATGTTGTCACTAATTACTCACCCTCATGTTGTTCCAAACCCATAAAAACACAAATAAAGATATTTTAGACAGCAACACAACTGAAATAATCCCAGATCGAGAAACATATTAAAAACACCGGTCACATCAGTCGATCAACCTTACTTTTGCAATGCTATGAGAATAATTAATTTTAATCTTAATTTACTCTTCCCCCGTGACTTGCGCCTTCTGGCATCCTCAGCGCACCATATACAGCACGCAAGCTTTATTGTATTTGACGTAATCACCCTTATTTACATCCGGGTGAAAGTACGTAGTGTGCGTAGTCTGCTGTGTTTTTACCACGTTTCTGGATCTGGGATCACTTCAGTGTGTTGCTGTTTATGAAGGGACAGACTGCTCTCTGATATCATCAAAAATATCTTTATTTGTGTTCTGAAGATGAACAAAGGTCTTATGGGTTTGGAACGACATGAGGGTGAGTAATTAATGACAGAATTTAATTTTTTTTTAACCAGCATTTTTTAGGAGGTTGAAATTTGTTAGATTTTATGATAGATGTGCTATTGCGGTAAATGCTCAGGCTAGCAGGTTCTGGTAAGTGCTTCATGCATGAGTAACACTACTGTTTCAGCTCCAAATGCACTTTAATATATTAAAGCATGTCTGAAGCTTCTGACTAATGCTGACATATGATCATGAGATTAGGAGGGATATCAGTTTCACAGCCGCAAAATCTAACCATGCTTTTTCAACTAGTTTTGTTCCGCTGAGCACTTCTGAAGAGGGGAATAAATTAGTTTCAGTTTAGGAAAGTCTCATCAGTCATTTAGTGCTTACTTTTTTTCCAATTAAAGTTACTTTGGGGTAATTTGTGATACCATGTGGGTTCACACAAAAACTGAAATTGTCATCATTTAATCACCCCTATGTGGTTTCAAACCTGTACGATGATCTACAGTATGGTGGATTTTACTCTAGCAATATCACATGAGCAACTATTGTACTGAATTTCAGCATAGCTGGGCATAGTCCCATTCCTACAGTTATGCTGATGTTCAGAACAGCATCACCATTTGCAAGTGCGATATTGATTTTATACAACAGTTCTGTAAAAAAGATGCTATTTCAAGTTCAGCTTCAGCTTGATACTCTGGTTGAGAACAGTAGGAACACAGACGGGCAGAGTGATAGTAATACTAAAAGTCACAGTGCTGCTGGACTACAGTAAATGTCACTCTTGGAACGCCGCTTAGCCAATCTAATTTAAGGACTGGAACTAACTGTTGTATAATGTGGAGTGCAGTTTATTGAGCATGTCTGCCATAGCAGATGTTTCCTATAATCTTTAATCTTGTCACAGGGCTGTTCTTGTCAGCATTTGGACTCTTTACATTGGGAGCAGCCTGTTGTTTTGTGTGTTGTAGAGGCAAGTCTTCCAGAAGATTTTGGAGATGATGGAGCTTTTCCCTGTGAGTTTGTGCCAGATCTCTCTCAGGGGCTCAAGATCACCATAAGAGCAATCTGGTAAGAGGCACCGATCTGCAGGTTAGAAAAGACTTGGGGTGTAAATACTCACTCTTACAACAATTTAGCATAATTATTGTTATAAAACAGAATTACCCCCCCCCCCATGTTAAATAATAAAATATTAATGCAAATACTTTATTTTTAAATTAGGAATAATTAAAAAATGCAGAAGACACTAATTTAACTGCTGGGACAATCAAATGTTTATTAAAGGGCCCGTGAACTTTTCTCTGAGGTCCACTTATAATGTTAGCAAGCTTTTTATACCAAAAAAACATAATATAGAAGTAAAATTTTCTGTCCAGTTTGAATAGATGTGGTGCATTGTAGACTCAAAAGTAAATGCCCCCTGCTATGATTGGTTAATAGTTATGTATCTTTGACAGCCTACAGCCTTCCTAGAGAGATGCTACTGTGTATTAGGTTAAAATCTCCTAAATAACCATCTCTAATAGTAGACAACACAATAGTGACATACGAATTACTGCCTTCAATTATAGTTGTCAGATACGGTTGTAGTAGTTGTGCACCCTAATTAAAATGTTCTTTGGTCTTCCCCAGTGTCATACAGTTCCTGGTGTCTAAGAGGAAATTTAAAGAGAGCCTCAGGCCATATGATGTGATGGATGTGATCGAGCAGTATTCAGCAGGCCATCTGGACATGCTGTCACGCGTCAAAAGCCTTCAATCCAGGCAAGACTTCAGTCTATCTGGAACAAAAGAATCGCATCACAAAGTTTTCACCATGACAGTAACCTTCTAACAATCACAGTCAATCAGTATTTGGCAAGAGCTGTAGCTGAATTGTGAACAGCACCCTCTGTTGGTCACTATTTGATATTTGTCTAAAGTAGGATGAGACTTCAACATCGCTCGATCCAAATCACATTCACAGTGGTTTTATTTTTTGTGTCATTCAGAATGATTTGAATTCAGATTCACTCCTTTTCTCTCAAATAAGCCTCATATATGTTGTGAAATGACATCCACACATATACCAATATATTCCAAACAGCAAAAACCATTTCTGTCATACATGTAAACATGAGACACTGTTCTTAGAAGTGGGTGAGAACAGACATGTATGGAATATATGCTTTCTTATTTGTCGACGGTCCTCACAGTGGAACAGGGAGTGGTTTCCATGTGTTGCTTGATGATGCTTGGTATCCATGCTCTCTCTGTGTACTTGACAGGATAGATTTGATTGTGGGTCCCCCTGGCCTCTCGACCCCTCGTCACAAGAAGTACGTAATTATTCACCATAAGCGTTCCTGGGCTGAATGGGTTTATTATTGGACAGCATTGGATTATAAACTGCAGCATCATGACTGAAATTTTGAAACTTGTCACTTGTAACTGGTTGGATTGTTTCTTAATTCATTATGTTCACCTTTAAAAAGATTAAGATTTTGGATATATGCAATTATCCCTAAATAATACATTCCTTATGAATGTATGAAACATTATTTTATGATTAATAAAATGTGATTTGCTGTACAATAATTCAACACACTATGGTGTGACCATGCAGCCTGTACAATTGGGGACAGATGCAATTGTGCATGTTGTCCCAGGGTTTAAAGAAGAGAGAATAACTTAAACATACAGTGTATTACACACAAAGCATCATAAGGCATGGAACCCGGTGACATTTTTGGATTATTTTTCATTTATTTCTCTACATTATTTATTATGTAAGTCAAATTCCCTGCCACTGATGCAGTATGTCTGACTAAAATTGTTGGGAAGCTACTTTTAGGGCACAAAATCTTTCTAAATACAACTATCTGATCATATAATTTATAATTGTAATATTTTACTGGATTTGAATAAATCCCAATTAAGATGACACTAACAAAACTATATTATTATTATTTATTTAGTTAACAGCATTTAAGAAAATATTCTGTTATAGCAAAATAGTAGACCAATATACAGCGCAGGCACTTGAATTGATGAAGCCATGTTATTATTAATTTACTTAACCAACCTAATCTTTGTTTATTCAGTTTTACTTAAAGTTTAAGTTTTGGTTAACAATAACAAAATAAAAAGATTCTAATGTTATATAAGGCATAAAGGGCTAAATAGAGAGAGAGAGAGAGAGAGAGAGAGAGAGACAGGTTATTATGGCTTCTATTACAGTTCCGCTGCTGAACATCAACCACTTTAATATGAAATGATACAGTGCGTGCTGCCATATTTGTGCATACTATTAAATATTAGTGCATACTATTAAAGAGCATGTGATATGAGCATAGAGTAACAGCTGAGAGGACAGGACAGGAGAGGAAAACTTGTTTTTACTGACATATGGCTTGACAACATCTCATCTGACCACAGTACTCTGTTGTGCTATTGAAGCTTCTTGTCACCTGTAACTTTTCTAAGCTTATTTGACCCACTCCTTGCTCTGAGGCTAATTGGAGCTAATGTCTAAAGTCTCTAAAGTCTAAAGTCTAAAAGTCTCAAATTTAATGCGGTTGTAAAGACTTTTTGCATCTAAATAAATGCATTCCTTGTTAAGAAAAAAGAGGCAGAAGCTGGAATTAACATGCCAGTTTTGAGAGCAAAGGTATCAAGACTTGCTTGAAAGAATCAAACTTAAAAGATAAGGCCAAATGTTTCTTTAGAATAATCCCATTGTTTATTGAATTATTTTTTTTTGTTTTCATTTCTTGTTAGTTTCTCCCCAACATTGCTGTCAATATTTCTTGTGAGCATTCATCTTAGTGTAATGCTGCATCTTTGAAAGAGCCACCTTTCCAAGATTCTACGATGTGTGAAGTCCCAAGTCCCTGCTGAATGCATGCTGATTGACACTTTTGCAGTATAGCATGTAGCATGCAATATGGCATATACTCACTTTCAGCAAATCAGGCTTCAATCATATTCCCTTTTATGTCAAACCTGCTGTCCTATGTTTGCATTTGCATGCTCAAGTTCTCATCCATTAAGCTACTTTCTATTAACTTGACAAGGTACAGTGCAAAGTTAACCACTGAATTTCAGTGTGGATGAGGGTGTATTGATTATGTGTGGAAGTGATGGTCTATTGGATCACTAGAGTGGATCAAATTGTGGGAAAGGGAGCAGAGGCAGGAGAAAAGGACAAGCCCAAAAGCGACATGGAGATGGCTGAAGACCCAAGCATGATGGGACGTCTGAACAAGATGGAAAAGCAGGTGAAGCATGTTACATCAAATTTTATTAGCATCCTTGGTTCCATAAAGAACCTTTAGCATATATGGAACTTTTCCACTCAGAACATTCTTTATAGTCACAAAAATCTGTGCCCACCAGAAGCGCAATTTGTGCAAGTACAAATCTTATAGTTGAAAAATTCTGACTTCTGATGTATTGTCATACATGCCAATCTGTTGTATTCGAAAAGTGATTGAAAACATATTGCAACCAATCTAATGTGATGGTAATATTCACTTTGTATTTGGGGTGCACACACCATTACAAAGACAATGGTTCTTTTTATGAAGTTGTATTTTTAAGAATGTGCTTAAGGGCCTTGGTGTGTCTCTTCCTGTGCAGGTAGGGTCAATGGACCTCAAAATCAACTTTTTGGTCAGCATGTACACCACACATATGGGCATCCCACGTTCTGAGACCGAAGCCCTCCTAGGCTTTAAAATCCCTTACCCTGCTCCTCCCTACCACAGCCCAGACGATAAGAGTGAGAAAGCACAGGACCAGAAAGAGAATGAGAATAAAAAGAGTGTGTCCCCTGTCTATCCTGGTCCCAAAGGGTCTCCCATCGATAGCCAGTATCGGCCCTCTAGCTCATGGCATGAGCAGGATGACCATCCCCTCAGTGTGCCCCTCTGGAACAACAGCCGAGGAATTTCACCGATAGGCACGGATGACCCCTTGCTGTACCGCCTCCCACCTCCGCCCTTACATGAAAACGGGGACATCAGCCGCTCGCGAAGGTCCAGGAGACCTGTCCAGCAAAAGGTGGCCATCGAGAGCGACACGTCCATCTCCATTCCCTCGGTGGACCATGAGGAACTAGATCGCTCTTTTAGCGGCTTTAGCATTTCTTGGGCCAGGGAAGAGGATTATGTGCCTCCGGTGAGCCTGGGGGGTTTTGGTGGAGGCAACGGGGCACTGTGCACCCGTTTCAGGCCTTATCTGGCCGAGGGGGAGTCGGATACAGACTCTGACCAATATACACTGGGAGCACCATCCCCTATTTCGGTTACCGGAGATGGGCCTTTCAATGACAGGATGTGGCCTGGTCTGAAATAGTTTGGAGTTTGTTGTGCAGATCAGTATTCTGGATGTAGCTGATGTGGATATGTATCTGGCAATTTGAATATTTTTCGATGTCAGCACCAAGATGAAATCATTAACAATAAATTTAAATGGCTGAGGATGTGTGCGTTCACAAGCAGAAAAGATGCGTGTATTCAATTACGGTCATGGATCTTCAAATCAAAAAAGGCACCTCTTCTTTATTAGTTTGCATAGTCACCACAGCTAATGCAGTATCTAGTGCACTTTACCTCAAACTGTCATTTCAGTGTATGAGATATTTTTTTATTAACATTGTCTATGAAATGCATTACGAGACTGTTATGAAAACAAGTAGTTAATCAGGGCATGTGTTCGTAGTAAGCATTTAATGGACAATTTTAAATTTAAAGGTTCCTTTGGAGAAAATAATTTCAGCCAAAGAAAAAGATAGCAGAAAGCTGAGCATGCCTTACAGGTACTTTTTCCCTCTTATATATTTCTTATCAGTAGGATGGAAAGATGAATTAATTTTTTATGGCTACATTTAAAGTCTAAGCACTTACGGAAAGAGACACATACTTTTGGAGGAACTATTAATATTTGCAGGAACCCTGGTGATGGTCAGAGGAGATAATATCAGTTTTAATTTTCTAGAATTGGTAACCTGCACTATGATATGTTTTATGCTGTAGCGAACAAGGCACAGAATAATAATCAGACCTAAAAATACATTAACTGCATGGCATGTTTACGGAATATAAAGTAGCTTGTTGACAACGTAATAGGATGACAAATGAGATGGCAATGAAAGATATAGACAAGGATAAAGGAATTAAAAAAGTATCAGTTGTTTTTATTTGTTTTGTTTTTCCAGGTCAGTTTTACATTGAAAGAGCTTGTTTGTACAGGTTTCCTGTAGAGTCCAGAGACCACGTACATCTGCAAATGTATCATTGTCCAAGTCAAAAGGAGGAAAATCAATCTATCTAGATGTGGTTTTACATAAGAAAAGAGGGTTAACCATGTTAAGTGATATAAAAACATTTTTAAAGCTGTTTTTCAAAGCGCTGTTTAAACATTACAATATTAGGTTGCATACTGTAAGGAAATAAAGTTGGTTTTGTCTCAGTCTGCTGGTTTGTTTCATGAGATTTTGTGTCCCTGTTTTATTATACTTGCAGAGAATTAGATTTTTGTGTGTGCGTTTTGAATCATGTTGAATATCCAGGATCCGTGTGAATTCAGTAGATCCACTCCAGGCTGTCTGTGGCCCACCAGTAAGAAACCACACCCACCGCCGTCGCTAGACTCGCGGCTAACACTGAACTCAGCAGGACAAGACACTATAGAGAGGTCAAAACAGAGTTCGAACTGTTAACCTAGATTATTAGCTTTATGGCTTTAATTTTGTTGTTCTTGAGGCTGATACAGTTACTTGAATTGTTCATCATTGAATTGAATGAAAAATGAATAAACAATAATGGCAGCATAAGAACTGGCATTTCTATGACTAATTCATATATAAACTTAAGTGTACCATGAGCATGGTGTTATTTTTTCCTTTGATTTCATGGCAATTAATATTTACCTTATTTCTCTTGGGTTGTTTCTTCAGATGCTTGTCTGCTTTTTGGACACTCTTTGGTAAGACCTTGTACCTTGCTGTGTACAAGCGTCTCTCATTGGGTTCATCAGAATCACTTAGGTCCTGAAACATGAATAGCAGTAAGACAATGACTAATTACTGTTATTTGATCATTTTATTGTTTGCTTAATGATCTGATGTCCTCACCTCAGTCCTTAGGATGCTGGCAGTGTCATCTTCTGTGTTTGATTCCCGTTCACTACTGTAGGACAATATAATTGGCAAACTTACAAATCTGTAATATGAGTGATATTTGAAGCTGAATGAAATCCATCTTACCTATCATTATCTTCTTCATTTTGAGAAGACTGCTGGCGAAACATAACTTTGCGAGTCCTGTCTGTGACTGTTTTGAGAAAAATACATATTAATTTTATCTGAACCCATGATCTTGATGCTAACACCATGCATGCCCTGACATATGGCTCATTTCTTATTGCCATCAATGTTGAAATTAGTTAAACTGCTTAATTTAATTAAAAAAAAAATCTAGATAAAAAAAAAATCAATTTAACAATTTTCTAAAGAAAATGTCAGCGCTTACCCTCACTTTCATCCCCTTCATGATATCTGTTAGATGCATCAATTCTTGCTTGTTCCTGCTTCATGTCTCTCTCTATTTCGATTTTTAACTTCTCCAAGAAATCGTGATCGTCATCACAGATCAGACTTGAGTCAATTTTATCTTCTTCATTAATATCACAGTCATAATCATCAAGCATTATGTTGTCCTCATCCATAAGAAGGGTGCTGATATCTTCTCTGATGTCTGAGGGTTCACAGCTGTCTTCCTCGTTGGTTAGGTCTTGTTTGATTGAACTGGACTCTGGAGGATGCAACTCACTGATGCAACCTACTGTGCTTGGTTCCTCTTCACTGCTGTGTGGAAATATCACATGCAAATTTACGAGCTTGTATGGTGCACTAAAGTATATGTACAAAACACTTTTCTTTTAAAGTTTCAAAATCTGTCTTACCTGCTACTGTCCTCCTCGTACTGAGAGGATAGTGGCTCCAAACAAAATGTGACTTTGTGGCTTCTACCTGTTGTTGTTTTTGTTGTTTTGGGAAAGAATTGAGCAAAATGTAACACACTTTTGTAAAAATGTGATAAATTAAGATGGTTTACAAATGAGCATTTACCCTTGTTTTCCTCGCTTTCAGCAGACTCGTAGTATCTGTTAAAAGCTTCAATTCTTGCCTTTTCTTTTTCCCAGTCTCTCTCGTTTTCCTCTCCTTCGTTCTCCAGCTCTTCCAGGTAATCATCCTCTTCATCACAGATCACCTCTTCTACATTAATTTCCCAGTCATAATCATCAAGCTTCAAATTTTCCTGGGACCAAAACATTCCAGGTAACAAAGTGTTGATATTTTCTCCAGTGTCTGACACTTCTGTATGTTCACTGTAATGTTCTTTGTTGTTCTGGTCTGTTTTCACTGATGGATACGAATCACCAACACTTATATTTTTAGATGACTCGGTCTCAGTAGAAACTTCCATTACTGTTCCATGAGATTCCAGAATGCTGGATACATTACACTTCTGTGGTTTCAAACTAACTTTTACCACCTTATCCACTTCTTCATGTTGAATTCTGTCCCCGTCTATAGCAAAGTCCTTTGTAAAGGTGTGTTCTTGTTTCTGGAGAGGTGTGTTTTTGTCTTCTGAGACTGTATTTGAAATTAATTCAGGTATCTCTTCTTGGTTTCTACAGTCTTCACCGTCACTGCTGAAATCACTGTCATAGTCAGGCTGATCATTTGTGTAGGACTCATTGGAATTTGATTGAAAATTCTCAGAGATTCCATAATCAGATCTTTCCCCAATGTTTGGAATCTCACTGTGATATTCAGCATCTGTCTGGAACAATAAGTCACCATCAGATTTCCCAGTTGTTGTCTCCACTTGAAGATCCTCATTCTTGACATAAGTGAGCATGTCTGTCTTTTGGACATCATCACTGTAAGGCAGTAGAGGTTCTTCTGGGTTCTTTGTCTCAAAAGAACAATCCAAGCCTACAGCTTGCACCTCAGCTTGCTTGATGTCCAGTTGATTGGGTTGTTCACCCTCAGGACCATCACTGCTGTCTCCACTGTCACTTTGAGACAGATCTGAAGGATACTCTGCTAAACCTTCCTCGTCTCCCTCATGGTCCTCATGATCTTCTTCTGTAAACTCTTTTATCTCCTTCATTGACTGGACCTCCACTGAAGCTACTGGCCAGTCTTGGGATGTTGACTGTGTGTCACTAAAATGATTGAGCTGCTCATCATCTGGTGCATACTGAAGGACATGCTTAGTGCTGTCAGGCTCCATTTCCTTCTCTTTTAATGTTGAGCTCTCATTTTCAGATTGATCTACCATCTGGTAGGACGGTAGATGAGATGCAGTCTCCTCCTGAGTCCATGTGCTCATTGTATCCAGACCATAGTGAGCACCTTTTGGGAGAACCGTTTCCGGCACATTAACATCTTCAGCTCGTTCATTGCTCATTTGATGGATGTCTTCATGTAGCTCACATTCATTCTCTCTGGAGTGCTCTTCATGGAAGCTTAATTGCTGCTTTTGGGTTTGTGTCTTATTTTCGACTGCATCGTTGTCATCCCATGAACCACAAAACGCAGATCCTGCCTTCATGCTTTGTTCGTCTAAAGAGAAGTTCCTATTGTTCTCAAAACAGTGTTTAGTTTCCTCTTCCCTATTCGTCCAGTCTAAATCTATGTCAGAATCAGATCCACTGGAATCTCCAGGATTGTCGTCCTCCTCCATGTCTAGCTCATGTTGAGGTACATTAATGCTGTGTGCGGTCGCTGCGTCGTCTTCAAAGTTCAAATGCTCAAAGTTTGTCTCTGTTTCTATTTAAAAAAAAAAAAAAAGTACACACAATTACACTGTAAGAAAAAAATCTGTAGAAAACAGATCAAATCCTGGCAGAAAATATCATTTTCCATTAAGTTTAGAGACATTTTCTTCAACTTTAAACACAACTCATCGCATCAATGTACAATTTAAAATATGGACTAAACACCTGTGAAAACGAAATATCAAATCAGAAAATTCCTTCATATTAATAAGTTACTTTGAGATCTCTTTTTACGGACAGCAGCTGAAACTTTATTCAACAAGTCAAAATAGTTCTGGAGTACCACAGTTCAGTAATGAGATCATACGATATGCACAAAGGACTACATACTTTTTTCTTGCTTCACTAAAAAAAGATCCTACCTTTGAATGCATCATTTAGAATATCAGCAATGTTTTGATCCATCTTGTTGACACAGCAGGAGGTCTAAAGTAGTTGATTTCATCCCATACAGACAAAATCAGATTCAAACATGACAGACACTCTGAATGCTTTACACCTTGGCAAAATGAGTGTGTGTGTTGCTTACCACGTCGTATCATAGCTGCTTCCTGTTCAAACAGGGTCATGGCAAAAAAACATCAACATAGAATTTAGTTAGTAAACACGAACACGAGTCACACAAACATGCAATTTAAATCACCATTGTTAAAATATCAGAAGTTAACTTATCAAATATGTCAAGTTATAGTAGCTTGATTTCTATTATGTATATCTTATTGTATGCACGTGTGTGTGTGTGTGTGTGTGTGTGTGTGTGTTAGTGCAGCAGGAACCCGGCTTTGTATGACATTTTGTAGGCTGTGGTTTCAGAAGCACAACCACACCACACATCTCCTCCTAAATTGATGCATCCTCTGCATGAGTTACACAGTAATTTTATTTGCAACGCTGCTGTGGCTTTCCATCAGATGATGTAAAATGTTTTTAAAAGGAACAAGATGCTCGATATCCATTCTGAGAAGTTTCTTTTTTAGTGAGCCACTGTAGTGCTGTGAGTTTTAGTCGATTTTATTGTGTGAATTATTTAGTGACACTACAGAATGAAAGCACACAAGAGCTTGTACTTTATCAAAACATGCAACATGAAAAATCATGATCCTTTCCTGTGTGTATGTGGCTGTTTGTCCAGAATGCTTATATATCATAGAGTAATGTTGAGACTGGCAATTTGTGGACATTGTTTATTATTTAGCACCTTAACTACAGGACACTATAGCAGAGCAAAGGTCAACATAAATTTAAAATAAATTAGTACATTTAATATTAATGAATGATATAAAAATGGCATAAATAGTGTAGTAAACAACTTGATTTTCATACAACAGCATAATGCAATATAAGATTAAAGCTTTTATTTTCTATTCACATGTTCTTCAGCTATCAGTTCTTCATATTCACAGATATTTCTTATTTCACAGTTCATGGCGCATGAGGTAGCGATGGTTTGCTTTCAGATCCACCTCTACAGGATAGTGGTCACTGACTTCCAAAGCCTAGGTGCAAAAAAGAAAGAAAGAAATTTTAAATATTTTTAATTCGTGTTTAAATCAACTGTGTTTTCCAATGCTGTTTACCTCTTCCTCAGATAGATTGAATTTTTCTTTGAAGTTGAAAGGTTGAGCAGATTCCGGAACTATTCCAGAAATTAGTTCTTTGCCATGAATAATAATCCTAAAAGGGGTTTTCACAAAAGATTTGAATATTAAACCATCTAACATAGACTGGTATGCCATTGTAAAACTGTACTGTAGTTTAGACTGAGAAGGCTATAGAGTGTTAAAACCTGGAAAAAAGCAACTTCACTACTCCATGTTTAAAGCATCATTGTGTTTGCGCTTGCAAATCATTCTCACGCAAACTTGTAGATAGTATTTATGGTAGTGGTTTTTTTTTTTAGTGTATTATTTCCGGTGACTGTATTTAGACCTTAAAATTGCACAAATGTTGTGTCCATTTGTGAACATTCCTTCTGGGATCAAATATAATCACCCCCCTTCAAGTCATAGAGCTTGTTTTCTGGAATAATCCAAAAGTCAATACAAAAATCGGGGACTGGTGTAATGGTATGGCTTTCAAAATGATGTCATCCTTGTAGCACTCAGTTGTTCCTGTGGTTACTGTGTTGATTTGCTAAGAAAAACAGACCTGTCATAAGCACAGTGTGCTTTTTCACGCACTGTAGTGTCTTGTTCATCATTAATCAGCCAGTGAAACTTTGGGTCGCTCCTGAGACGCACATTTTTCAGTCCTTTCTTGGTAACGTAGCTGCAAGCTGCATTTAAGTCCCCCAGAAACATCACATTCTAGATAAGAAAGTTAAAAAAGCAAGTTAAATAAAATCTAGGAATGAATATACAATCTATCCAGTGACTTTGGTTTACCTCAGTTTTCCATTTCCTCTTGACTGTTTGAAAGATGTCATAAAGCGCGTCCATTTCTTTCATTGCACTCTTAGGACAGGTGTGCTGACCAATAAGGACAAAGTTCTTCACCACTGTAAATAGAAAGATAACACAAGCTGTCAGATTGAGTAGAAATGTATCCGAGAGGAATTACTGTGCTATAATGTGCTAGTTTATTTCCTGGTACTAGAACTGTGGAACGTTGATGACGTACAGGTTGTGGGAGAACGGACCCATATGATGAACGGCTCTCTGGAGAATACCGTGCTCTCGTTGAACTCTGGATGCTGGTATTGCTCTTGCACCTGTAGCATGTGTTTTCTGTGAACACGGAACACTGGATACGTTTATCATCATGAGTGCTAGTGTTTGTACTTTTCAGATATGTTCACTTACAGTGTGTTTGTGTTGGTACTGTACATACCAGACGTTATAAAAGTTTCATTACCTGTAAATGTACACATACTGCTCTTTATATGTTTTCTTCCCCATTCTTTTACTCTCTAAATGTGTGTACATGTGAGATTTGTCAAACCTGGAGGAAGGAAAATGAAAACATTATTATATTATACATTAATTCCGAGCTGTGTGTCTGTAAATATATACCTGTTCAGGCTCTTTAACAGTACAGATACAGCTTCACCTCTTGAATCTCGAACCTCTTGAATCAAACTCAGGTCACAGCGAGAAATTATCTAGAAGTTCAAAAAATGTTTTAAGACATTGATAGATGGAGAGATGCAATTAATTTTTATTCATAGGACAAGTGCACCAATCAGTGAGGACATTTCATTCATAGTCATATTCTCAAATAATCTATATACCTTTAGTAAACTCTCCATAACTCTCTTATTGCTGGCCTTTGCTTCCCCATAGCTCTGTATGTTGAAGGCACAGATCTTCAGTGAATTTACAGAAGTCCAAAAGCATAATCCAACCAAACATACCAGAAGAGACGACCTCATTTATCAGGACACCTGGAAATACACGTTTCATTAGTTTAACCAAACAACACTACTGATCTGTCTTTTTGGATAGTATAGTTGTTAGGATAAAAACCTTATAATAAACCTTAATAACGTAAAAATAGTAATAAACTCAACTGTAGAGCCTGTGCCTTTAAGCTAGCTTATTTTAAAACACCTCAGGCTTGCACTGTATGCCACACTGTGACTACTTCCAGTTTTTCATCATGTTAAAGATGTAATTCATCAGACAGTTCCTCTATAATTTTAATTTATGTGACAAATGCATTTCCGTAAAGCATATGAAATGACTCACCCTGTATGACGACTGTCAAGCTATTATCACTGTATTTTGGGCTGGAGAGAATGTTTTAATGGGCTCTGGTTATCTTTACACAGGAAGCCATGGTGAGAGGCAGTGTTGGGCAAGGGGAGGGGCAGTGTGTGAATGTGTTGAAACAAGCTGTGTCAGATCTCCGTTAATGTGTGGGTCACTCTGGAACGCTAAAGAGGGTGACCTGTTATGACAATGTGCTTTTTCAGCCATTCAACACAACAGTATTGTCCTTTTTTTCTCAGTGTATGCTAACTGAAAGAAGTTTGTTACCCTATCTGGAAATTATCTTCTAAAAGAGATTCATAATACAAATGTTACATGTTTAATAGCAATGTCAAAATGCAAGTCTTAGTTGTACACAGTAAATTTATTTCAAGTTTTTAAAACTTATAAAGTGTATAATGCAGACACAGATTTTGGTATTAACACAAATTCTAATCTCTTTGTTTTGTAACTTGACAGTAATATATATACAGGCAGTTTTGTCTGGTTTAGATATTAATATAAAGAACCTTGAAAGTTCTTAACAAAACAATAAAGACATATGTAGCTACCTTAAAAAAACATGTACAAAAATCGATTTGAAATCTGAAGAAAATAATATAAATATAAACCAAAAAGAAATCTCTAGAAGACACTTGGATTTGTTCTTTTCACACAGGTCTAAAGCAGGCTCCATGCTGTGCTGAAACTTTCTGGATGAGGTAGTCCTCTGTACGCTGCTTTAGGTCAGAGTAAAACAGGCGGAGCTGCTCTCTGGCAGGTGGATGATACAACCACAGGGCTGCCACCGCCAATACCATCAGGAGCAGTAAGAAGAGAAATAGACAGATCCAGGACCTGCAACTTCCAATCTGTACAGGGACATGAGGTTGGGAAATGATTTAAGCCGGAAAGGAAACCAACAGAAAGTGTAACATTTTATTTTAAAAACGGCTAACTGCAGCAGTCAAAAATATATTCATCTGAGAGAATAAAAATTCAAGAACGCTAGGGTAAACACTAGATTTTTAGTCACACATGTTATGTTGGTAGAATCTTACCCTGCTGTTGTTCTGGCGTTTCCTCAGTACGTTCAGTTCTTCTCTGCACTGGGTCAGACGGGATTGATAGCTGTAACACTCTTGCTCCAGGGTCTCAAGATCCGTCTGCAGCTCTATGCACTGCCACAGCAACCAAGACAACACTGTGTTAAACTGTCTAGACTCATTGTATACACACTTTAATACATATATACAACTGAATAATACATACTTTTTACAATAATTGTTTTTGTTAGCTTACATTTTAATTTTATTGCCCCCCCTAAAAAAAGTCCAAGTATGATCGACTTTGTGCACTCAATTTTACTGCTACTTTACAGCCTATATCATTTTTCTTTTTTATAGGCTGTATAAATATAGATAGATATTTATGTGCCCAAAAAAAAACAGAAAAATGCCTATAAAAATATGTATAGTAATATAAAAATAGTTAAAAGGTAATGAAAAAAACCCCAATGTATTCCATAAGCAAAATCCCAAAGCTGACCAGTGGTTTTCTCTGTAGTGTCTTGCCTCATTTTAAATTTGAGTCATCTGAAATTGATCTTTACCTTTTTTTCTTTCATTCTGAGTCTATGTTCAGTCACTCTCAGTTGTCTGCCAGTGCTGTTATCTGTCTGCAGGAGCTCCTCCAATGCTGAAGTCTCTTCATGTATTTCTGTGCTACTGTTCTGCCACTCATGGTTGTGTCCTGTGTGTGTAAATAAAGAGACACAGATAAAGAAAGATATCAATCTGCAAGAAATATGAAGTTTTATAGAAATATGTGAATGAATGTGAAAGTCAGTTTCTCCTCACCTATGAGTTCCTGTAGATGTTCTTTCAGGTTGATGTTCTCGTCCTCCAGCTCTGAGGTAAAAGAATGAAGCTCTGCTATTTCCTGCTGCAGAGATTCATTGTGTGTTTTCAGCATCTCCTCCTGTTCCTTGGAACACTGTACAGACACATTCTCAGTTACACAACATATATAAGTGACATGCTTTACCTCTATATATTTCAGTGTAGTTATAATGGGGTGGACAGACAGTAGGGGCCTGTGGTTTGTCAGATTTTGCAAAAACTTGTGATGTGTCACTGAAGTGCTTGATGGTTTCTGTTAGAGGGGTTTTGGTGTACCTCTAAGTCACCCTGCAGCTGTAGTATCTGATCAGTGCACTCGTCCTTTTTCTTATTCAGCTGACTCGAACCCTCTTTCAGCTCCTCACACAGCCTCCTCCACTTCTCAGACTCTGCCTGTGCTGTCTGCAGCGCCCCCTGGTGGAAGGGAAGAATTGGATTCTTGGAACACAGCTAGGAGTGTGCAAATATACATTTTGGAGGTAATGTTGTTGACTTGTATTACATTTTGTCATGAAGACATTGACCACTACTTTTGGAGACTTACCTGGAGGTACTCCATCTTACTCTGAGCCTCCGCCTTCTCATTCTCCGCCCTCTGAATAGCCTTCATAGCCTTCTGTTCATACTCCTCCCTCTGTTTTTCCATCTTTAGCACCACTTTTTTCATCCCATCTTGAGGAAGCTTCTGAAAAAAAGACAAATTGCAGCATTTATTTTTGTATAATTAAAAGATTTTTCACTTTTCACTCATCAGGGGGCCAAGTTAGATCAATATAGTACAATTATACAACAAACCACAGCTTGGGTTGAGGTTGCAGCAGACATGCAGCATTGCAAGTCTTACCTTAAAGCAAACCTGCAGCTGTGCCTCCAGAGCTTTGATCTTGCTCTTCAGCAAGTCCTCGTCACTGCGTGTCTGTGGGAGGAAAGGGAAATGTATGTGTCAGTGAGAGAAATAGAGAGAACCACTGAAGCGAGTGTTTTCGGTTTCTGTACATACACTGCATCCTGTCTTATAACTGCCTCCTTAGCAGTTTGTTAAAAGCAAACAACCTTTATTATTTATTATTCTAGACTGATTGCTACAGTATGTTGGCCCTTGAGAAAAATAAATATTGAGCTCAAAATGGAAAATTAGAAAAAAAATGCAAAAGCGCAAACAAATCTCACATCTCTGATGCCTACGCTGCTCTCCATTTTGCGTGTGAGCTAGAAATAGAACCTTTCTCTTTTTTTTTTCTCTGAACGAGCCATATAGAATTGGATGATTTTGACCACAAGACCATCCCCAGCCCCTCTCTGTATTACTGCTTTGACAAACCAGGAAATTAAGCAACTGATGAAGACTGTACTATGCATAGCTAATAGTGACGACCATGTATTTTAGAATCCCTTTCAATATGGTTTGTCTCATTTTGCTTAAATAACAAAGATCATCTTGTGCATCTTTTGACAGTCTGTATAAAGGAGTTCACATGCTCAGAGTTTATTATTAGATTTCATAATGTACAGGTGCATCTGTGCCTCTAACTGATGCTGCAGGGCTTCAACAGGAAGTGGGTTACTAATGTACCTTCCATAGGAGCTCTGTAGAGCGCAGCAATGTGGCGGCACTTTTCTGGAGGTTCGAGAGCTTCTTTTTAAGGACCTCTTCTCTGTGTAAGGCCTCCTGCAAAGAGATGTCACATTTCATGTTAGTAACGCATTTTAAAGTCAGTCAGGAAAAGCAGTTTTTTTTTTAAATGTCATACTTCTAAATAGTCAGCCAACTGTTGTACATCCTAAAAACACAAACAGAGGAAAATTGCTTTATTAATAAATAAAACAACAAAGCCATATTTAGCTACATGTATCATGCATCAGATTACGTACCGCTTCTTTGACGGTAACAAATCCAGACCTAATGGAAGAAAGTTCATAATACTGCATTAATATTTATAATACAGATGCATTATAATTAATTTTTTTCTTTTAAAATACACAGTAACTCTAATGTGACTCACTCTGTCTGAATGCTGGCACTTTGCAGTGTCTTCTGGGTGTTTGAGAGCTGAGTGATTTCTTTAAGCAGAACTGTGTGAAATATAAACACAACATAATATCTGTAATATTACTAAAATAATGATATTTTGTCATGTTTCATTTTGTCACATCTTACCACATATAACAAAACCACTTTTCATGGAGTGCTTACATTTTTATCTCACTATTGGTCTCTGTCTGTAATTAATTTCAAGTGATGTTTGACATGACATGGTTGTCACTAACCTCGTTTCTTTTTCATTTTTCCTTGAAGCTGAACTGAATTGAGTACTGGTAACGTTACATCCCGTCCATCTGACGTAAGGTGATGTTCATCATTCATTAAAGATGCAGAGACTGTCTTTGGGATTTGGATATTTGATTTCAGTGTTATTGTACAGGATCAGAGTTATTATAGAGGATGTCATTAAAGAATATAAAAAAAATCTTTAATTTAATAAATTAAAACTGCAGTCCATAACTTATAAAGTGATATAAAATCAATATTTTGGATCTATATTAACAAAATCCACTTTTTTCTTCTCAGTTGGTCAGAACAAAGCATGGCAGACTTGTTACTTACTTGTTCAGATGGCAATATACGGTGCAAATTCTTATTTGGGTCATATATTCCGAGACTTAGACTAGAATCTGTGAATACTATGTACAGGATACACACTGGTGTGTTGACTGAGTGCCACACCAACGCCTGAAAACAGTAGATTCATGCGCGCTGAACCCGCGCCGGTGCACAACCCCGGGCATCGAATATAATTCCGCAACGAACTGCAATTTCAGGTTTTCAAACATAGATGGTGACAAAGAGGCAAACCTTACGAACTGCAGCTTTAATTTAATATTTAATACATTATATTGGTGATCAATTAGTCACAGGCCAAGGACCTAGTTAATAATCTCTACCTGCTTTGTGAAGTTAAAGCCTTCTCTCTGGAGCTTTACATTTTGACTTGTTATCAAAGGCCGTCTGCTTGACGTTAAGGTTTGCGTCATTGGCTCTGGTGTATGCAGGGTTTCCCTTGAGTATCTGGGCACATATGCACTGTTATCTGCAGTGCCAAGGCAATGGTCCACTGGTCTTCTTTTGATGAACTCAAACTGTCTTTTGCGATGCAGTTCATTTTTAATCCGCCTTGTGTCCAGATCCCTGGTGGGACTGCGACATGATGTTGTGTTATTCCGATGGCTGATTTCTCTGTGCTTCATGGCACGCTGCTCCACTTTAAACTCGTAATTTGAAGTCGGTGACCTTCTTAAGTCGTGCGCACCCTTCATTATCAGATATTTCGTTTACCTTGCTTGCTTAACAGGAATGTCACCTCACAGTGTAAATGTATGATTCTTGCAGTGGCAATATCCTGCAATTGAAAAACAACATACTGGCAATTAGATTAAATTAGATTCAACTTTATTGTCATTACACATGTACAGGGCAATGAAATGCAGTGCAATAAGCAGCAAGTGCAGGACAAAGGTATAACTTATAAGTGCATGTAAAGTGATATGTACAATGATAGGGAAAACTAGGGGTATAAATTACAAGTGAGTGTACTAAGACCATAATATACAGGTTACCATAGAAATTTACAGATGGATAAGTATAAACAGTAATGTACAGGATATGAAAACAAATACAATAAATATGTATGTACATTTGTAAATCCATCCTTCTATGTACTCTATCATTAGATCTCAAAACTAGACCATCCAAAATAAGCTAAATGACAGAAAATGAAGATAATCAGCAACAACTGCTGTAATAAAACGAGCAAAAACTAAAAAAGCAACAGATATGCTGTTGTGGGTCACACTTATGGTGTGTTCTTTTTCTTTTCTGAACTAATATAAAATCATGTTTCTAGTAGCTACATATAAAATATTAAATGCTTATTTAAACATACTGTAAGATGATGCGTGTCCAGTGATTCACTTCTGTTGTCATATTGTTAAAAACAGGCATGAACTGCGCTACATGCAGCTGAAACAAAAAAAGCTGAATCAATAATCATTCTTTAAAATGCAGACAGTGTTCATATATATGCAGATATATGACAGATGAAAAATGTCTCTAAGACACACATTATAACACTCCCATATATTGAGCTGCAACATTTTTAGGCACTACATTTACTTAAAATCTACATTTCTAATAGGCTTTTCAGTTTAAATAAGAAAAATATTTTTTAAAAATACCAATTAACTTTCTGAAAGCACCATTTAAATACATTTAGTTAAAACATCAACAAGTTGGAACCAAATACCAAGTTGCAACTGAATAAGCACCCTGCATTCAAACAGTTACTCCAACATACAAGCCAAATGCAGGTTTTAGCATATTTGTCAATTTACATCCTTTAAATTGTAAGTACCTGTTCTTAGGTGAGTCCCTGAAGTCAAAATAATTGTAAAAGCCGAGTTTGAACACTTTAAAGCCTACATGGTACTTGAAAACTAGCTCATTCAACAAAGGGCGGTCTATTTCGTTTGCCTTGCTTGCTTAACAGGAAGTAAGATGAACCTCACAACTTGTATGAGTTCCTCTATCTCAGCAGCCATGCGTATTGAAACTGGTGGCACAAACGGATGGGCCCTAAGATTAGAACCAGGGGGGTGGTTATATTGGCTGCTTAAATGTAGCAAAAGTTGAAAGAGAGGGACTGGAGAGAAGAAGAAAGACAACACAGAATCAATATTCAGTGTTACATCAAAGCAAGATTTTAAAATGTAGGCAAAAACATGTTGATGTTCCTTTATATGAAAACAAATTCGTTTGAGCTGAAGAAAGAAATAAAGTAAATGCTTGATTGAAGTTCAAGTTGGTGTAGAAACAGAAAGTAATAAAGGGAAAAATTGTCTAAAGTAAAAAAACAAAACAAAACCATTGTTAGACTGTTCTATGTACAATTTCACATTTCAATAGCGGGCAAATTCCCATTAAATATAAACAAGAATCAATATATATATATATATATATACACATTTAAATATTAATTATCATTATTAACATTTACAAATATTTACGTTAGCAACAACTTGCAAGTGTCAACGTCGTCTTTACTGTTTTTATAGTGACTTGACGCCACATGCTGGCTGCTTCTCAGAGTGCAGAGTTTCCCGGATGTGACAGATCGCTGTTTTTTTTAACATCTCGCGATATCTGAGGCGAGAGTTCCTCATCCTTGGTCTAGAAGGGCACAGAGAGCCCGGTACAGAGACGTTTCAGCCAGGGATCCTGACATTGACCCGTTAAAACATGTTGTCGAGACTGGTGCTCGTTTCAGGTGGGCGATTTATCTAATGAATGGTACTCTAGTCGTTCGCGTTGATTGTGTTGATTAAATAGACGTTTATATGAGGGAACGTGAAGCTGAAGGGTAAAATTAGGCCGCGCGGTGTGAATGGCCACACATGAACCTGCACAGAAACGCGTTTATCTGCTTTTATGAATGCATGTTTTAATTGTAACGACGTTTAAAATGCAATGAAGTCCAGCTTTTATGTTTAAACGGTTATTGCTGTATGATAACGACGCTAGAGCTGTTGTGCTTTCAGTATGTCCTTGTGTTGAGTTTAACGTTAGCTGTTAGCTGAAAGCTAATGCCACATTCAAACATGACCACTTTATCATATTAGCTGCGTAATAATTCACATTTAATATATAATAACATTTACTGACTGTTCATTTAGAGGTACAACTGAATACATGTAATACATTTTCTCAGATATTTTGCTAACCTGGTAAGATTTACAGCTTCTGTCATGTAACGTTACGCAAGGAAGATTATTTTAATTTATATGTAACGTTTCTAAGAACCAAAATTGTGGAGTTTTTTTGCAACCTGTATATTCTTGAACTAGTGGCATGTAGACAACCGGTTTTGGACGTGACAGCTGCAAAAAGATTGTGCAAAATTTCTTTTGCGAGAACATCCAAGCAGTAATGAAATGTCTCAGTCTTCATGGCTGACATTGAATTGATTTTTTTTTTTATTACTCTGTGTTCTTGTAGGTCGTTCCCTGAAAAACAATGGGTCTTTTGGCGCTTGGTAAGCAAAATCTTTTAATTTCTTTGGTCAGTTCTGTGTATGTCAGTCTGTAACGTTAGTTGAAGAGAAATGTAAAACAAATGACAGACAATGACATCCATAGACCTCTAACCCTATGCTTTTTTACTCCTCAGTCTGGTTCAGGCCTCCCGTTCCTTTCACCAGTCCTCCCAGAGTCTTGCACCAGTTCCCCCTCTGCCCGAGAAGGGAGGAAAGGTCCGACATGGCATCTTTCCAGAGGAGCTTTTTACACTGCTGTACCCCAAGACCGGTGTGACAGGTGGGTTCGTAAGCTTTGTAAGATTTTTCCAGTGTCCTGTTTGTCTTTATAAAAGGTCACTATGAATGCAAATGATCAAAGAGTCTTTATGCAAAAATGTACGATAATAATTCAATCTATCATGCTTCAAAATGAACATTTATTTGTTTTGCTAACTGCATATCACAGTTCTGTTCTATTTAGATATGTAGTGTAGTCCAACCCTTTGACACCTTTATTTGATGATTAGTTTGATTATAACATTTGTTTAAAGATTCTCTTCTGTTAACAGCAAGTATTGATACGCGGGTTTGTTCTCTTCTGTTTGCAGGGCCTTATATGCTGGGCACTGGTCTGCTTTTGTACATGCTGTCTAAGGAAATTTACGTAATCAATCATGAGACAATTGCCGCTGCATCAATCGGAGCAGTCATCATTTACAGCATTAAGAAGTTTGGGCCCAGTGTGGCTGCCTTCGCCGATAAAATCAATGAGGTACAGAAAGGGTTAAACAGAAGTGAAATTGTGTAGATAAACAGTAAACATTAACTGCTAATAAATTTGATGCTGTGAACATTTATCCCAAAGAATGTAACTAAGGGACCTTTTTGACTAATATTTGCTTCTCTCTCTTCCTCTGCAGGATAAAGTGGCAAAGGCTCAGGAAGTGAAGGATCAGGCCATGGCTAGCCTAGTTCAAGGCATTGAGGATGAGAAGAAAGAGCAGTGGAGAGTGGAAGGAAGAAACCTGCTCTTTGATGCCAAGAGGGTAAGGAGACCCAAAGACTGCTGTTTTTCCGTCCATAGATGATGACATCTGCTAAATTTGGAATTAGTTACAGTAAACATTTTACAGTGGCACTAGGTCCAAGATTTTGACGTTCCTCTTCCCATCTTTTATTAGAACAACGTGGCTATGCTGCTGGAGACCAATTACAGGGAGCGGCTGCACATGGTGACCAATGAGGTGAAGAAAAGGCTGGACTACCAGGTGGAGCTTCAGAACCTGCACCGCCGCATGGAGCAGGAGCACCTGGTGAACTGGGTGGAGGATAGCGTTGTCAAGAGCATCACCCCACAGCAGGTGAAGAAAATATGTCCACGCCATTGATGCTTCATTGTAGGAGGCATTTGTGCAGAACTAAAGGTCTTTTTTGTCCTAAAAGTGAGATTACTTTACATTAGCAAATGTGGTAATTACAGACCTGTTATTGGAAAGTTTCTAATTAATATTTTTTCAGTGTAAGTGGTACTTTTCTCTATTTTCTTTATATTTATATATATATATATATACTACTTCAGACTAGAATCTGTATACACTTATGGTCACCGTGATTTTGCCAAGTAAGACATGACCCTGGGTCAACATTACTTTCCAAAAATATAAACCTATCCCAGTCCTTAACCTGAAACCTACCCCTACCCGAAATTTCTGCCTAAAATCAGTGGGAATTGATAACTGATTAACAAGGGTGTAAAAGCACCTCACCCTGATCATAAGACACATATTTCCTGAAAAATGATTCCTCAATTCTGATTGGAATGTTATTCCAGGATCAACAAGGATGTTGGTCCAGGAACATCTTGTCAAGAAGTATAAGTAATATTTTAGCTTGGCCTCTAGATGGAGACTTCGTACTCAACAATCAGTTACATTAGTAGCATAATTGCTATGACATATGGTCAGGATATTTTGAGGGACAAGTGTCTAAATGTATAAAAGTAGCAGTCATTAAAATTTTTCTTGTGCTAATCGAGTTTTTATAAGATGTCCTTATTAAAGTGTAATTATAGATTTAGGTACGGAGTAATATTAATTAACTACATGCATTTATTATATGATTAGGGTTGGCTTGTGGTTACTTGCATGAAAAGCATACAATATTGTTATCATAATAGGAAGTAATTGTAATATGTAACAAGAAGCCTTTACCCTTTATTTCAAGGTGGCTTAACAACAGTGAGTCACATGCTACAGGGTTTGGTTTAGGGTTAGTTGATTATAATAATGCAATGCTTTACTGTTTAATTACTGTAGTAAGGACATGTAACATTCTTAACAATGGCACTGTAAAACAGGGGTACCCTAATTCAGACCAACTATGCACTTCTATAAACTTCTGATGCTTCTCTCTACAGTCTTACGTTTTGTTTGTGTCTTTCAGGAGAAGGAAAGCATCGCCAAGTGCATTGCAGATCTGAAGGTCCTGGCAAAGACCACTCAGGCTCGGGCAGCAGTATAGGCCTCTGTCAACCTCTGCACTGAAGCCTCCTGTTTCCATTCTAAATGAACCCTTTCCTTGTGAACATGCCAGTCTGGCCATGTCTTCAAAAGTGTACATACCCGTATTAAATAAAAGATTTGGTTATTCACTACATTCTTTTTCTGTCCATTTTGTGTGAGGTTTTGAAAATGTGTCTTGAAGTTCTGACATTAATCGTTTAAATGTTTTGTTGAGCTGTGAGCTTACATCATTTAACATTTTAAAATAGTTGAAACATTCTCGTCTTTTAATATAAACATGGTTTAATGTGTTATGGTAATACAGCAATATACATTTATTGTGACGTAAGTGTATGAATGGATTCAGGGGTCACCGTGTTGAACACGTCACAATGGCTGTCTATTAATCACAAAACCTTTGTACTCAAAGTAAATGTAAAACCTACCTGCTGCTACCTGATTTACTATTATTCAGGAACTAGACTTTGACCGCAGCTTTTCCTAGCAGGAAGTCCAGAATATTTGCTCTCAAGCAGTTCACGAAGAAGACGGATTTAAGGACATGTCTAAACTCTGGAGAATTTAAATCTACACTTGGGAGTTTTGCCGTTAGATCTAGGGTTTTCTGTAAGGTAATGTAAAATCATTTGTGTAATAACAAGGCTGATTACAGCGATACTGATACATGCTGTTTTAAACACAGATTGATTAATCTGAATAATGTAAAATACAAAACATGGTTACATCACAATTAGTTTAATTTTTGTTTTTTAGAGGAGTGGTATTATTACTCTTTTGTTTAGTTATTTTTATTTCTTTTTTTTTTTTTTGGTTTTGCTTTGTGGTATATCACTTTTGCACTTCTGTTTCTTCTTGACAAACCAAATGTTAAGTTGTTACAGAGAAAGTTCCTACTTTGTGTTTTTTTTTCTTCTGACAAGCGCTTAATGTGTTGACAGTTCTCGCTTGTGTCTTAGTTTTTGTATTGTTACTGGCTTAAAAAAAAACAGTGAAACATAATTTTAAAATGCTGACATTCCTTTTCTTAAATTGCAAATAAACTTCAAGTTATATATATCGGTCAGCCTTCAATAACCGATTGAATTAAGTCATTTTTTAAAATCTTTTTAACGTAAAAAGCGTTTGTTCAGATATTCTGGTTTTAGGGAGCTTAGTTGGTTTTGAGGATGTAGTATTACAAGTATGTGCTTGCTGCTCAAACTTGATGACTACAATTTCACCTTCTTTTGAAAAGTTAAGTGGTGTCAAACCACAGCAGATGAGCAAATACATCTTCATAACTAATGTATCTGCCTGAATTTTTCTGAATGGTTTTATGACTGATAACGTTATTATTACAGGTGTTAAATATCACAATCAAGAATGTATGGGGGGAACCCTGTCCCAGTTTTCCAATCAAGGTATATATATCTGACTCGCGTCACCTCCATCAGCCGTTTCTTCCACTGTGTGCGAGTGGAGTTTGTACCCGAAACACACACAATGTCCTCCTCCTATCTCTCTCATATCGGTTGTCATAACAGGTGTCAGGCAAGTCCTCATTACACAACGTTGTGAGGAAGGGTTATTTAAGTTTAGATTTTTTTTTTACTTGTGCATTTTATTTATTTTTTAAGTATCAGTTTATTTAAGTGGCATTTTCACCTTTAAATCAGGCAGTTTAAGCTCACATTAAGCTCATTAAGGCTCTATATATCTTAAAATGTAATTTTGTGAAATATTATTGAAACTTAAAATAACCGTTTTCTTTTTTAATACACTTTCTAATTCCTGAGAATTCTTTTCAGCATCATTACTCCAGTTTCAGTGGAAATCAATGCTAACATTCTGATTTATAATTAACAGTTGTGCTGCTTAATATTTATTGGTGCCTGTCATACTTTTTTCAGGATTGTTTGATTTGTTTTTGTTTTTTGATAAATAAATTAATTTAGTAATTTTTTAGTCTTCTTCCTTTTTTTGTTTTATTAATGCTTTTATTCAGCAAGAATGTGTTAAATGGATAAAAAGTGATAGAATAAATAGAAAAACGTGTCACAGATTCCAATCAAAACATTAAGCAGCACAGTTTAAACACTCATAATAAATCAGCATATCACGTCATGGCCATAACCAGGGTTCGAAAAATTAGGGCGTTCAGGGATGGGGTCAAGAACTGTGTTATAATAACAATTACAAATACAGCTCTTTGTATACTCTAACACACAGAGAGATTGTTATGAAAGATATTTTCTCTGTTTCAGAGGGATAAACACTTTTAAACTATAACATATTTATTGCATCAAAATGGTAAATAATTAGCCGTTTTATTAATCACGCAGTACATATTGCTGTTGATTTGTGAACAATTAACTATACTGCATGACAAAGCATAGACTCATAGCTATAGTGCTTAAGCCTTAGGCTATTTCATTTAATTCTGTAACTGCTTGTTCTAAAGATGTGTTAAATGCGTTTTGGCATTGGTTTCGTTTTATATAGTTTTTTGTGTTCATAGTCAGGATTTATTAAAAATCCGTTAACTTTTAAAATTATTACGCTTATGAAATAATAAAAATGCATAGTTATACTAAATTGACAAGATATGACATATTGTGTTGTTACAATATTATAGAGGCTTCTCACCAGAGCCGCCGTCCCAGGGGCCTGGCATGTCTCGCCCTAGTGCCAAATCCATCTACAGTAAGTGCAAAACCCATTAAAACAACATATACTAAAATAATACTGTATATTTAAGTTGACTTCACTTGATGCTTCAGTGCAAAGGAAGGAGTATGCAGAATCAATCAGCAGACAGCAAGACAGCTTTCAATACAGAGTAGAGGTAAGATTCAACCCATTTCATGTTTATTAACTAAACTTAATAATTAATCATTTTAAATTGTTCATTTGTGCTGACTCCATGTTCCTGGTGATAAGACAAAGCCAACACCCTCTTCACTAATAATAAGAAATAACAGACAAAAAGTGCTTATCTAACTGTACTGGTGGTTTTGGGACCACCAGACCCTGTGATCGGCTGAATGGATTCAAAAACGCTAAAACACATCTGTATTATTTTAGGGATTTTGGAAAATTAGCCTATTTCCAAAAAAAAGTGGAGTGTTCCTTTACAAATTTGAGCAAGCCTGAATTTCACAAGGCTTTCTCTTTCTTACATGAATTACTTGAACGTATTTGAATTCTTTTTCTCTAGTGCTTAATTCAAGTACATAAGTCATATTTAACTGTATTTTCATTGTTGGGTGTTCTGGGTGTGCAACAAGGAGTAAACACCTAAAAGGAGGTTGAAAAGTATTAAAAAATCTTAAAAGACTGGCAGTAAAAAGTTTAAGGTGGTTTATCTATTTGTAAAAATATGACCAAAGAACATAAAACTACCCATAGTGTAAGAATCACCCTCATATGTGTTCATAAAACAACATAAAATCTATTTCTCATTCCGTTTCCTAGCACCTGTTCACCTGTGTGTTAGATGGCAGAGAGGTGAGCAGCATTGATGACTGCGTGACCAGACTAAAGAATATGGACAGTAAAGGGAAAGTGTGGGGTCAGGACATGATCATGCAGGTCCAGGGGAACCAGCTACAGCTGTGTGACATAGAGACCAAGGTCACTGGCCTTTTTTAAACGGTTACATTATCCAACACTTAGTACCGATACTAAACATTAAACTCTTCTTCTGTTTCCTGGAATTGTAGGAGGCTTTGGAGTCTGTGCACTTGAGCAGCATCAGAGCAGCGAAAGCTGTTCTTGACAGTTGTGTGTACGACTCCCTTCTCATTATCTCCGTTCAGGATCCTAGCCAGAGAGCTCCACAGGCCTTCCTCTTCCAGTGTGAGGATATTGGGGTGAGGAACAACACTCTCAAAATTAAAGATTCCAAGATAGTGCTGCATCTGCACGGTATAAATCTTAGTATCGTGGAGATTGATGTGGGAGATTCCATTCCACTCCCCCTGTCTGTTAGTGCCCTGAATTGTTCTATAAAGGTATGCCTGATGTTTTAAATCACTAGGCCCAGGAGGTGGCAAATGATCTGGAAAAGGTAATACAGCAAAGAAGGGATACCACACCATCACCAGAACCTCAGATGGACATCAGGTCAGCTGCTGCCTTGCAAAGTTGTTGTCCTAAGAACTTTTTATAGATATTATTTATTTTTACTCTTATACTACACCTCAGTTTTTATCAGTGCTGTACAGTGATATATTTTCTGTTACTCAGGAGCCATCTGGAAAGCATCATTGGTCAGGGTTATCCGGGAAGCATGAAGAGACCAGCTCTAATGCAGCCAAACCCTCCTCCTCCTCCAGAATTCCCACCTCCACAGTACAACAACTATGAAGACTATGGTGATCACTTAAAAAAATATAAATAAATAAATAAATATAAAAAGTCACACTTGTGAGCTTCAAAATCAGAAATGTTTGCCATATTAATACAAAAATACAGACACATAGTTTCTACAAATCAGCCACAGTGAAGTAGTGTTTCATAACGTCTAACAACAATATATATCCAAAACCTTTTATAATCTTTTCCCAGATGACAGACGGCCTTCACCCACCATGCCATTTCTCAGAGATGAGGTGCCCTACAGGCCAATGCAGTCTGAGCAGGAGCAGGCTCCCCCTGCATACAATGACGTAGAGAGAGATTCGGTTGGTTAGATTTACTGACAATTTTATCACACCGTGCTATTAATCCATCTGTTTGGAACCCATTTTTTTTGACACATTTCCTCCATCCATTTATTTGTTCTCTACAGGAGATTTTTAACCATGTAGCAGCTGACATTGAGACCTTTGTATATAAAGTAGGCTCAGCTTTGCCAAAAGATGATGGAAACAAGAAAAAGAAAAAGAAAAATGCTACAAAACAAATTGGTAAACAATTAACACCTAGTGTTTACTTTTTGTTTACTAATTGTTTTTATTTAAAGGATGATATAAATGTACAAGATTTCAATATTAAAAGATGATATTTTTTGCTTTTCATAGTTGCAAGTATTCCCCCTGCCCAGGAGTATGTATCCTGTCTGCAGAAAATAAAGTATGGCTTCAACCTTCTGGTAAGTTTAACTTAATGTCTGTGATATTTTACAGACTAATTCAATTTATACCTTTTAAATTATTATTACTACTACAATTTCGTTTAGTTTAAACATTTTTAGTTTTGGCAAATTCCCGAGAAATTAATGATATCTTTTCAGTGGCCACATTAAATTACATAATAGTGTTTTTTATTTGTCTTTTTCATACTCATCTCTATTTGTGACAGGGAAAACTGGATGGTCACCTAAAAAACCCTCCTGCTTCTGATTTCATTCACAGTCTCTTCTCTTCTCTTGCTTTTGTGAGTATTTGCTTGCTCAGTATGTTTACATTGGAGTCACATTTCATAAATTTTTTTCCCATGATGCAATGAAAATGGATGAGCATACTTTCAGAGTGCATGTTAAAAGCTGCCTTGTTCTCCTGAAGCTTCAGAAGGTTAGTCAGTAGGACCCACCTAACTTAACTTAAACCATAGCAATGGATAAGAAATCACAAGATGTATAATCATGCACAGTTTTGTATTGGCATCTATGGTTCCATGAGGAACCTTTCATATTACACAGAAGGTTCTTTACAGGGAACAAAGGTTCTTTACATTTTTTTTTAGACAATTTTAAATCTTACAACATATCCCAAGGCTAAGCCCTTATTACACAATTGTTTTCTGACTGTTTCTTCATGCTTCAGATAGCGAGTCAGTATCCTCCGAACATCCCTCCCACTGTGCTGAGTCCACTGCTCACAGAAAAATCCCTGCAGCTCCTGGGAAGATGTGTCACACCAAATGAGGACAGACTGTGGAGCAGTTTGGGTGATGCTTGGAGCATCCCAAGGTCTTTTATTCTACAATATAAGAGTTCTTCACACAAAAACAAAAGAAAAAAAAACTAATGTTTTTCTGAAATTTGTAAACAGATCTAAATTTCCAAACGGGGATCAGATCCCTCCGTATTATCCCGAATTTTACGACGGTTGGCAGCCCCTTCCGCCCGGCCCTTCCAAGTCCCCTCCCGTCAGCAGGCAGCTGTCACGGAACAACAGCGAGCGCGTCCCACCCAGGAATTCCATGCAGAGGCCACCTGAACAGGTAAATCTCGCAGAGGGCAAACTTCAACTGATTTAAGCTTGAGGATGTCATAAAATACGTCAAGTGTTTGACATATACATCCTAGCCTAAGGTATGATAAAGTCAAATGAGTACAAATTGCTGTTTTCCCTGTCTCCCAGGACATCAGACCCTGGAACGCCCCACCCATGCGGTGAGACATGTCATGTGAACTCCCTTTTAAATACCCAGATAATATAAAGGCAGTTGTAAAACATTGTTTATTTGACTTTGAAAGTATTTAGTCCTTTAATGGACAGATGAGTTCACTAAATAATTTACGAGTTAAATTTAAGTCTAGTAACATTTTGTCTTATTTTATACCAGGTCACCTGAACCGCCAGTCTACATGAGGGTGATCTATGACTTTATGGCAAGAAACAGTCAGGAACTGAGTGTGATGAAGGGTGACATGGTGCAGGTAATCACCTGACCTTTAACATATTCATATTTAAAAACACACCCCACACCAAAGAAATTGTGCAACTTTAGGGCCGAACAAAGTGACTAAATCAATGTTTTTTGCTAGTCCCGCTAGTTGATGTTAGTTAAAAGAGTAAGTAATCTGACAAAGAATTTATTAATCTTTGTTAAGGTTAATTACAATAAAACTGTTAGTTCATATGTAAAAAGTACAACTTTTGATTTGAATAATTTTAGTAAATGTTGAGATTTACATGAACTAACAAAGAAAAATAATTATTTAATTTTACTTTATTGTAAATAGTAACTAATCTTAACAAATATAATGTTACATTGGTTTCCTGTAAGCAGCAAATGCATGTGAATAGTTTATTCTTGTTTATACACTTCTATACTTATGTAAATAGGTAAGCGACAAGTCTGGGCAATGGTGGAAAGTGAAAAACAGTCGTAACGAGGAGGGTTATGTGCCTCAGAATGTTCTAGAGCCTGCTGATGGACCAAAGCCAACTGTAAGTCATGGCCAATGCACATATTTTCTTTCATTTTTCTTTTCATTTATTTTAACAAATTTTTTTTACTCTATATTTTTATTTAAAACAATAATTTCAATAATATATTAAGAAGATACTACTCAACGGCTTCATTCGTATTTTTTAACATTAGCTATAGGAAAACATACAAACAGATTGTATGGCACCCAATTTTTCATGACTGTTTGATTTTTGCTATACAGAATTCATTGGTTTATGAATGTTGCTCTCTGTGTTCTCAGCAAAATATGACAGGACCTCCATCTCTAGATATGAGATCTAAACCTGAGGAAGTCAAAGCCTGGTTACAGTACAAAGGCTTTTCTAAAATGTAAGAAACCATTTCTGTCATATTGAATTTTACTCTCTAAAATAGTCATAAAATACAAAAAAAATGTTTAGCCTTTATGTTCTTTGAACATAATTACATTAAAAAAAATTGCTTAGAATTACTAATAAGAAATAAGAAATAGCACTTAATTAGCTGGAAGAGCACTGAAGAGTACTTTAGACTAAGTCAACATGTAGACACTTTACAGCAGAAATAGCTTAACATACTCCAAGAAGTCATTTATTAACCTGTTGACACACTTGATTCATCATGCATGTGTGTAGGACAGTCCAGAGTCTTGGGGTGTTTAATGGAGCGATGTTGCTGGGAATGAAACGGGATGATATCAGAACAATATGTCCTGAGGAAGGAGGTCGAGTCTTCTTCCAACTGCAGAGCGTCAGATCGACTGTTGCAGTAAGTCATGCAGCTCTATTGGTTCAAACTCCCGCCTTGTACGAACTCTGTTACTTATGGAGCACATTTCATTGTGCTGATGTGATCTCACAGTATTTATGGTGGTTTTATACCTGACTGTGATTTAATGACTAAGGCGGAGCTCACAAATGTCATCAGTCTCCATTTCCTTTGCAGCTTGCCAGTGAAGCTGAAAACAGCCAGTACGGTGGCCGCTGGTAATCTGAAGACACTGATGTATTTTGATACCAAGAAGCTGAACGTGTCTGGACCTGAATGATCAAGAACTCAGTAAACTCCTCAACATTTCCATTCATTAGACAACAAGCCGAGACTAATGCCTACAGACTTGTTCAGTTATATTACCCTTTACACATTTCACATTCATTTTATTTATTTGATAGATTGTTCCAATAAATTGATTTCCACTGATGTCACTGTGGTGGTGGGCACTTGTCTAATGTGTTATTTAGCTGCTATATGTAAATGAATCATGTTTTTAACACTCTGATTGATCCTGACAGTTTGTTAATTGTGCACTTTATATTAATAAATGGCCAATAATCAGCACATTAGTAGCCACAGTTTATTGGTCTTAAAGTAACCTTTTGATTTAAGAGTTAAATATGTTTGTTACATTTAAGTTCCAGTTTACAGTAAGTTCAACAATTCAGTCAGGGGTTTGTGTTTTACCCCAAAACAGTAAAGTTAGTTTAATCAGGACGCCTTTGGTTTAAAAACCTGTTTTACATTTGAACGTGGGATTGCATTATATCGCTCATGACTGTTTAATTTCTAATCAATAAGGTCTTAATGCACTCAACACAACAATGCTTTATTGGGTCAAAATAAGGTACTGAAGTTCATGATTTTTAACAAATCAGAAAAGAAAATCTGAACAGTGAAATATCTAATACACTTTAAGATGTAAATTTATTTATTCCTTGTTTATTGTGAAGGTCGCACCAAAAAAAAAATCAATTGTCATTTTCACTCCTTTTTGTTTCCCCATTTGGCCATCTTGTTGTTCACTGGTGTTTTAATGAACTTTTTCGACTTCATGTAATTTGCGATCTTCTCAATGCTCTGATAGGGAACACAATTCATATCAGAATTACAATTTTTAACATTACAGTTTATGTAAGACTATCACATTATAGTATGTTTGATGTAAACTCAATCGGAACCTCAAAGTGATCCAGGAAAGATCTCAGGTTTCTGTAGTCATCCAGGCACTCCGGGCAAAACATACGATGTAAATCCAACAGCTCGTACATGATGAAGTCCACAAATGTGATCTACAGGATGAGCCAAAACTGGGATGAGCTAGTCAAATAAATTATTTTTTTTCAATCACAAAATGGACAAATTCTGTCCAAGTGCCTCCAAACATTGTGTCTATTTACCTTGTCCCCAGCAAACCACTTTCTGTCACCAAGGAAGTCAGAGAACTGCTTTAGCGTTCCTGGCAATTTCTCACTGTAACATGGTTTAGTTTTGTCCTGTAAAGTTTGACAAATCACTTGTTATCTTATTTAAAAATACATATACAGTATATACAGTATATATATATATATATATATATGTATATATATATATATATATATATATAAAAGTTTCAATCAGCACTAAAGTTCCTCACGGACACTCACAAAGTCTCCATAGCAGAGTTGAGCAAAACCATTGCGGAAATCCATTGCCTGGTTTTCCAAGATATCAACTCTCATCTGCTCTTCTTCAGTTTCCCCACCTAGAAACATTATAGAGAGATGTGTTATAGTAGTTACTTTCAAAAAATGTAATTAGGAAATAAGGAAGTACTCACAGAGGTTGTGTTTGCGGGCGATGTATCTCAGTATGGCATTGCTTTGGACAACTTTTGTGCCTCCATCCTCTAGGTAGGGCAACTGGTGACGGATGAGGGTGGTTAGTTATTGCTATACTCCTATATTGTTATACTGATCAATACTATTCGTGTAACTATGTAACTTACATTAGGAAAGTCCATCCTAAGTTTCTCTTTCTCATTAAACCAACAGGTTTTGTCATAGTTGGGAGCTGCAGGCAAGAATATAGAATCAACTCAATGTGCTTTTATATGGACAATATGACTGTGTCTGCTACTGTATGTTATAATAATCATCACTTACCCTCACCACAAGAATAGAACTTCTCCTCATACTTAGTGCCAGTGTATTCCAACAGCAGACGGATTGGTTGAGCAAGCTGTAATCAGAGGAAAATCATGAACGCAATCTTCAGCTGCTGTAAAACGTTTTTCTCACTCTTGGAATAATTAACTGATGATCATGATTTTATGTATATGAGTTTGTGTATAATGTATATTAAAAAAGCCACAATTAATAACCGATGGGCAACACTAATACACAAATTAAAAAGCGAAAAATGCAGAAAGATGGAGGATAGTGAATAACCTTGACTTTTCAGCATTTTTATATTATATGAAAGTGCATGGTATAATCATAATAAAAACAGTTTATTCTAATTTTATTGTCAAATATACACAAGAAAATATAACCGAGAAAACACAGAAAGTGGAACATGCAATTAACTTACATTGCTGCTTTTTCTAGAACCCATGTAGTATTCATAATGTTGGATGGTAAAAAAAGTGAAATTTTTAATCAATATAATGTTTTTTCTGCGTAAATTCTTTATCTATAAAGGGCGTGTAATTGTAACGCGATGATTTAAAATGTATCTTACTTCACAGTACTAAAAGTTACTTTACTTTTAGCTATTTTTCATAATTTTGTATGCAGAGAAACTTTAGCTCAGGGCTATAAAATCGCGTGGAAAGTGAAAAGCTCTTATTAGAAGAACACCGCAGGCGTTTAGTCTTAATTTACAGTTGCATGTTGGAGTGTAACCACACCCGAAGCTTAAAATTTGCATATAACGAATAATCAGTGGGCATGGTCAGACAAGACAAGAATGTTACATTTTTATCCACAAATCCTTTAAAGACCCCTAACAAGCTCTGAACCACGTTTAAAGTATAAAGGCAACAGTATAGGCTACAAAACTTCTCGACTCCGCGTCCACTAAAAATGTTGCTTTAAGCAAGCAATATCATATATAAAGTATGCAATTGTTTTTTTTAAGACATGACAAACCGCAGTGAGCGATATTCTAATATGCTGTGATGCAAGTTACACAATAATCATTTTGCAAATATTGAATAAAAAATTGTCTAATCACCGTACGTAATTCAAATAAAATGAAATATTTCCTACCCCGCGTATATCCCAGTATGCCAATTTCATTGCCATTTTGCCAGTTGCAACGAGCACCTCAGAGGCAGTGAGAAGCAGTGCAGAAGCAGAAGGATGAGGGTGGATAGATGTCTGAGGCGCGAACTCGCCAGAGTGCAATATAAGCGGCAGGCGGGGTGACACGTCACTTTTTAGGCGTGTGCAAAGCTCAAGCGAATTCTCGAATTCTGTCACCCTCTCATGCTGTTCAAAACTCGTACGAGTTTGTTTCTTTCTTTCAAGAACATTTTTGTGCGGCGTCGCACAATTTCTTTGGTAAACAGTGTGCAAAATTTCCTCCACCTTTTTCCAGCAGAGTCTCACTGCAGAATACAAATCCAATAGGTGTGGAGAAAGGTAAGTTTAGGTAGGGTATATGCTGGCCCTCCTTAGTTAGGCCAGGTTATAGGCCTAACTAAATTATTATTTTTCCTGGTGAATTTATTAAACTCTTTTGAAAATAGGAATGCTAATTTTGTTTATTTTATTTTTCTTAACCAACAACCGACGGTCGTTAAGACAAAATAATGTTAATTTTAATTATGTTAAATTTGAATTAATGCGTGGCTGTCACTAATAAAAAAAAAAATTGTTTTCAGGAATTAATTTTTATACAAGCGAAAAACAGCATAAACAGAAGTGATTTACATGGACAGAGAAAATAAAAACCTAATAAAGCCTAAAAAAATAAATAGGCTCATGTGTGAAATATTTTTTACCAAATAAATTAACACAACGAAAGAAAAAAATAATCTTCCATAAAAAGTCCTTGGATGGAGACCTGATATGATGATCAGATCTGCGTGATCGGAGCATGGACAAGACTCTGAATGCTAGTTTAATGTTAGACTCATGAACTCATTGAAGAGGTTGAGCTGCTTCAGAACAGAGAAAAAGACAGGGACCAGCTAGTGGTCCCTTAGGCCATGTCCACACTAATACGTTTTATTTGAAAACACATCTTTCTCTCTCCGTTTTGGCCTTCCGTCCACACTAAGACAACGTTTTTGGTCAAGGAAAACAGAGCTTTAAAACGACCTCCAAAAGTGGATACATTTGAAAACGCCGTTTTCCTGTTGCATTGTGGGCTGTGAAAACGGAGGCTTTCGAAAACAATGACGCATTATATTCATATGATGCAGTCATGTGACCAATTCAACTAATGGCAGACGGCATTATACAGCAGTTGTTTTGTTTGCTCTCAATTTTGACAGCTCTATTAAAGATTAATATCAGTTTATATTTCAATATTATCCAATATTTCAGTGTATTTGTTTTGGCAAGTCTCCCAGTCTATATTCTCGCTCGCTTTTGCAACTTTGTACTCTTGTGTTACTCGCAGCAACAACTCCACCTCATTGTCAGTCCATTTAAAAAACTAAGTGCTTTTCCTCAACATTTTGCCGCAACATTTCAAAGAGCCAGAAAGTAAATAAATGGCAGATGGAAATGATACAGTTTGAAACGTCATACACAGTACATGAACATAAGCGTTTTTTAGTCAGTGTGGATGATCAACTCTTCGGAAACGATTGAAAATGATAGTGTTGACAGAGCGTTTTTAGACGAAAACGCTGTTTTTAAATTTATCCAGATTAGTGTACTCGTAGCCTTAATTTGTTTATTATTGATTATTCAATCCATCGTAAGAAGAAAAAAAAATTCCCAGTCATTTCAATACAAAAAAAATATTTTGTAAGCCAAAAATGGATCAAAAGTGTTTTGAAATGTCCAAAAAAAAGTTATGATTTTACTGTCGCCTCTTTTTATGTTCTAAGGCGACTCTACAGAACCAAAGTAATAACATATTTTGGTTATAATTTGTTATTTTAGTTTTTTTCTATCCTATGAAGCAAAAGGTAGCATTTTCCCCAGTCATTTCAATAAAAATAAATACATTGTCGGCCAAATTGTAAAAATGAGCTATAATTTCTTTTTTTCAATCTTTCTGAAATAATAATAAGCCTATGTTTTTTTTGGTGACTTTTTCTCATTTAGGGTCAAGAACATGCATGTGAAGTTTCAACTCGCTGATGTGTTTTGAAATGTCCAAAACAAAAATAGTTAAGTTCGTACTGTCAGCAGGTTAGTTTGACCCGCCTATTTTTGTGTTCTAAGGCCACTTTAGAGAACCAAAGTAATAACATATCTTGGTTATATTTAGTTATTTTAGTTTTTTTATGCAAAGTTTCAACATGCTGATGTGTTATGAAATATGCATACAGAAATTTGTATGCGTTTGTGATGCCATAGGCATCCATTCAAAAGCAACTGAAGTACACAGAAAATAACAACAAATGTCCTTGTTGTATGTCAGAGCTCCTCAACTCTAGTCATGAATGTGGGATTGCATTATATCATTCATGACTGTTTAATTTCTAACCAAGGTCTTAATGCACTCAACAATGCTTTACTGGATCAAAATAAGTTAATGAAGTATATCCTTTTTAACAAATTAGAAAAGAAAATCTGAACCGTGAAATATCTAATACACTTTAAGATAAATTTAGTTATTCCTTTTTTAATGGGAAGGTTGTACCAAAAATAAATACATTTTCACTCATTTTCACTTGTTTCCCCATTTGGCCATCTTGTTGTTCAGTGGTGTTTTCATGAACTTGTTGGACTTCATGTAATCTGCTATCTTCTCAATGCTCTGAAAGGGAACACAATTCATATCAGAATTACAATTATGTAAGACTATCACATTATAGTCTGTTTGGTGTAAACTCAATCGAAACCTCAAAGTGATCCAGGAAAGATCTCAAGTTTCTGTAGTCATCCAGGCACTCCGGGCAAAACATACGATGTAAATCCAACAGCTCGTACATGATGAAGTCCACAAATGTGATCTACAGGATGAGCCAAAATTGGGATGAGCTAGTCAAATAAATTTTTTTTTTTTTCTATCATAAAATGGTCTAATTAAAGTGCCTCCAAGCACTGTGCCTATTTACCTTGCTCCCAGCAAACCACTTTCTGTCACCGAGGAAGTCAGAGAACTGCTTTAGCGTTCCTGGCAATTTCTCACTGTAACGTGGTTTTTTTTTGTCCTGTAAAGTATGACAAATACATTTATATATATACTGTACATATATATTTATTTGTATATAGATATATAAAGTTTAGATTTTCTTCAAATAATCAATCAGCACTTAAGACAGTGGACTAAAGTTCCTCACGGACACTCACAAAGTCTCCATAGCAGAGTTTAGTAAAACGATTGCGGAAATCCATTGCCTGGTTTTCCAAGATATCAACTCTCATCTGCTCTTCTTCAGTTTCCCCACCTAAAAACATTACAGAGAGATGTGTTACTGTATATTAGTTACTTTCAATTATTTTTTAAATTAAGAAATAAGGAAGTACTCACAGAGGTTGTGTTTGCGGGCGATGTATCTCAGTATGGCATTGCTTTGGACTACTTTTGTGCCTCCATCCTCTAGGTAGGGCAACTGGTGACGGATGAGGGTGGTTAGTTATTGCATGTCATACGGAACAATAATATATGGGTAACGTCTAGGTTTCAAACGTAACCCACGTTCCCCGAAGGAGGGAATGGAGACGTTACATATGGGAACTCGCCAGAGAGACCAAATGAGCTTTATTCAAAAGGCCAATGAATATTGGCTTGCAATTGATTGCGCTCAGGTGCACCTCATCACTGTGTGAGTATAAGAGGGCACAAGCAGAGTCCACATGCAGGTTTTTGCTGAAGCCGGCGTCAGCGCGACCTCAGAGGGTCCTCCTTCAGGGAATGTGGGTTACGTTCATGACCTAGACGTTACCCTTTCAGTCAAATCACTTTGACGTTACATATGGGGCAGGCCATGACTCTGAGACCACATTACGCAGAGACCCCCGTGCCGACAAGCGAGACACGTTTCAATTTTGCCAGCAGAGGGATCTGCACGTAACCTTCCCAACCCTCTGTGGTCCGCTTTATGTAAGGGGAGCCTACAGAGTTGCTG
>JAUCNO010001851.1:12973730-12989344 GCA_032353835.1 Enteromius viviparus
AAGGCCTTAAAGGCCTCAAATTCTCAAGGCCTCAAAATCTCAAGGCCTCAACTGGTATAGCATTCAGTATTTTAATTATCTACATTCTTTTATTAGTATGATAATATAAGTCCTTTATATTAGTTTTATTTGGTTACTAGGTTACTGGAATTTACAATAATAGCTAAATGTTATCCGCTAATAAAAGAGAAAGGATGATATGAATGAGAAGCACGTGGCTCTTGGCCAGCAGTGCGGATCTAGAATAAGCATTACTGCATATCAGAATTAGAGAACTGATGGGAGTCACACAATAAGCCTTTTTTTCTGTGTCACATGGTTTGAGATCATGGGATAGGCCAGAGCCTACCATGTAGGCCCTCTCATAAAATAAGTAATGATGTAATAGAATATTTTATTATTTAGTACATAAATCCATTGTATATATGTATGTGAAATGTTAACTTTAAAGGACAGCATTAAAGGACAGCATTAAAACCAATCTGCCTCTTCGCTTTGTTGTATTTTACATTTTTTCATGCAACATGAAAAATCTACTAAGAAAAATCTTTTTGGTGTAATACAATGATAAAAAAGTTAGAATCTGGGGGAAGACGTACAAAATTAATCTATTATGTTATGAGTCACGGAGACTGTTGATCATTCATGGTTATGTTGTAGGCTGAACTGTGAAATGCATCAACAGATGCTTCTTTCTTCCATGATGCACATTAAAAGACTGCACAAAATTTTTGAATGTGATCTCACTGAGAATGCACTAACAATATGAGTCATGCACTTGCTATTGTTTAGACATATGAAATTAATTTGCTGGTATAAAAATAAGTAGAGCATGCATGCAGCTTGTTATTGGACTTCTAACCAAAACCGCTTGTGCAGCCACTGAAATCATGTATGTTTTTGATCACATTATTTGAGAAGTGCATGGGCAATTTGAAAAAGCATGGCATCATATCTTGCAATATCTTTTTCATTTTAAATTAGGTCTAAATGAAAATGGTTGATATTGATATTTCACGGATAATTTTACGTATGAAGCGCAAAACTCATGTTGAAGCATGTTCCTGTCCTCTGAAGTGTGACGTGTCAAACTAACTTGACCGCACAGTCTCACAGAAGCGTGTGTGTGAACCTCAGACCAATCAGAAAATCGCACCAGTCGCTACAGCCAATCAGATGCAGGCCCTGCAAGGTGCATTCTTCTCACTGTTATTTTTTTTCTTTATTTAGAAGTGTTTTAATACGAAGTACTGTCAAGGTTACACTCTGTTAAAGCAGCTTAATAGGTCTGCAATTTTATTTGCGATATTAGGAATGATCAGTTGTCACTGATCAAATAAAAAAGGGCGTTGATGCGCTCTCTTAGGAGGCAGCACTAATAATATGAGCGGTAGGGACCTTCGCTGTCACAGGCAGTCTGTTTTTGTTGATATCGTCAGCAGCCGCTCAGGAGGGAGACACAGAGGAATTAATGCGTATTTAAACAGCAACACAGTCGTGTTGGAAATACACTGAAGACGAAAAATGACAGGCCTAGGATACTTTATTGCACTTTTATTCTTTCCCATGACATTTGGTGTGGATTTCCATGTGGAACCAGGATCGTATAACGCGCACCGACAGTATGTGAAGTCTCCCGTAGCCGCCAGAAGTCTAATCGGGACGGGATCGGATGCAGATATTTCTCGTATCCACCATCACATCCAGAAAAGGAGCGCAGATGATGGACCAGACTCCTGTAATGGGTTGGATAGATTTGAGACCAAGTTAACTAAAAATACGCACAACGTAAGTTCACTGGAAGCAGCAGCAATCTTTCCCTAACCCTAAATAGTCAGTTTTTTTTACAACGTATGTTTCTCGTCGAAATATTTATACCTTAAAATGACCTTAAAACTAGTAAATGTTTTTATGTTGTGTTTTATGTCAGTGTTTCTGTTAACACTTATTTAAAGTAATATGTATATACTATATATACTATTAAAGTAATATTTAATAGTAGATATTGTAATGGTTATGAACTAGTAAGTTAACAGAAAAATAAAGCACTACGTGTTTCTAAATAATACATGTTCAAATTTATTTAAAGCTCACCAGATTATGTAAACAATGTGATTGAACGTGCAAATTTTTCACTTGTTCACCATGTTCAAAACTCAAAGACGCATAAGTGTTTTTATGTTTTCTGTCATAGCCCTCAAAATACGTTTCCTTTTTTATCTTCTAGTTTTGAAGCTATAAAAGATTAGGCTAATCGTTTTGTTTGAGGTTCCTCTTTGACAAGTAGGTGTAGTTTGGATGGCTTCAGTTGTGGAACCAGTTAAGCTGGTATGACAAACCTTTTTGAATATCCTTTTTCCAACCAGCTAGGCCTTTTTTAGTGCGTGTTAATTGTTACTAAACCGTACTTTATAATTATATAAAGCCAATCTTAATATTACAAAATTGAGAAGTGCAAAAAATGTGACTTCCTTTTGTCAGAAATATTTTGAGTTGCTTCTTGTCCGATTAACTGAAACAGTCAAGAAGTGTTTGAGGCTTGCGTGAAGCTTCATCATCTCACCTCTACTTTACCAGCCCTCAGATAAACTTCCTGTGCTTATTACTCACAGATGTGTTAACCTTTTTAAAACCATTCTACTGTGGTTTGTCTTTCTGTTGAAGATTATAATGAATTTTCAAGAGTTGACAGAAACTACCACAGCTGTGTTAAAGAAAACAGTATGTTAATGTGCTTTAGGGTTATACTCGCACCTTGACCTTTCAGTCTTTATATAGTGTTTTGATACATGTTCAATTCTAGGCAGGGTTCAAAAACACTGGATGGGATAGAAGATTTAACACTTATTTAAACGTTCACAGAGGAAGTACAATGCAGGAAAGTGAAAGTATTTTAGTCGTTTTACGTCATTCTCAAGAGAAAAGAGATTTTCTTGAGACACATTTGCTTTGACAGTGCAGTGCAGCTATGGAATATGACTTTTTAAACAGATCGATGATGCATCATCTTAAAAAAACTACCCCAATAACTACTGATTTTATTGAAAACGTGCAAAACATAAATCTTGAATCTTAAAGAATAAGTTAAATTGTGCAATGATTTTAATATATCAGCACCCCCAGTTTCTGTTAATAAAAAACTTTGTCAACAGGAATACGATATCTTCAAATAGTGTCTTATATTTTAATGGGGGGGCCTTCAAATCAAAATAGCTAATAGACACTTGATAAATCTAAACCAAACAGATGATGAAAATATAATACAAATTTTATACGTCGTATGTTTTACTATTTGTTCCTGTTTTTTCCTGTTCCTGTCAGATCAATCTCCATTGCACTATTTTGAGATCCACGGTTATTTGTTTGAGTATCATTGCTTGGTTTCGATTCAGTGTTTTGTTTAAGGTTAGCTTGTGTTTTGCATAGGCTGATAGTTTGTTTCTAGGACATGCAATAAAACCCTTAATGTGTGTGTAGAAAATCTTAGTTTCTCCATGATGATGCACTTTCAGTATTGCTTTTGTTTAATATTAATTAAATGTGTCTCTTCCAGTTTACCTTTCAAGATATCAGCCGATCCGTGTCTCTGGCCTGGGTGGGGGATGGAACTGGGGTAAGTTTTACTTTTGATTAGTTATGTCTTCTCACACTATAATATGCTTGCCAATTTTGAGTCATTGGATGAAACCTCTACCATGCTACAAATGCCATTCAAATTTAGATGAAGACTTTTTTAGCTTTAGGTTTAAATTTAGATAATCTTCCCAGATCTCTTTGGCTGTTCACAAGTCTCACAAAGAAACATAAACACAACTATCAATATGGCCAATTGGCAAATGCACACTCATAACCAGTTTGACCTCTCTCATGCCCCAGTGCATATTCAAGGCCGTGCAGAGAAGTCCTTATTTTTACTGCAATCTCAAATCTCCAGAGTCTGCAAGATTTGTTTTTGTTTTTGAAAGAAGTCTCTTATATTTAACGGGACTGCATTTATTGGATCAGAAATACCTTAAAAACACCACAGTTTAAAAAGAACTGATTTGATATATTTTAAAATGCAATGGCGTTACTCCAGGCTTAAGTGTCACATCATTTTTATATGCAGATTTGCTTGAAGAATTATGTCTTCATGTCACAATTTTAGGTAGTGCTGGCCCTGACAACATTTCAGATGCCAATAGTCTTCCTGCGATTCGGTCAGTCTAAACTATACAGGAGGTGAGTTCTGGTTTTATGTGTTTGTGTTTGTAATATCCTTGTTGTATTTGCTTTACTTAATTTCTTTCTCTTTGTAACAGTGAAAACTATGGAAAGTCGTTTGAGGATGTCACAGAGCTTATCAACAACACCTTCATCAGCACTGACTTTGGGATCACTATTGGTCCGGAAAACTCTGGCAAGGTGTGTCAAAAATCCAACTTTTCCTGCAAGAGCTGTTGTGTATGTTTCTCAGACTGCTGAACTGGCCTGTAGATATTTAAACGCAGCATGTCAATCACAGTAAAAATAAACCAGCTGAACTTTCTGTTCTTCGCTGATGTTTCAATACTCAATGCAAGTACGCAGATTTGTGACAGCACTTCCTGATATTCTTTCCGACAGGTGATCCTCACGGGAGATGCTTCCGGAGGCAGTGGTGCCAGAATTTTCCGTTCAAGTGATTTTGGCAAGACTTTTAGCCACACAGAATTGCCTTTCCACCCAATAATGCAGATAATGTACAACCCTCAGAAATCAGATATTCTTGCAGCCATCAGCATCACGGTGAGAGCCTTTAAAACACTGTTTATTTGGTTACATTGGTTATTTCCTTTAAGACTTTTTGACGTCAAATGCAAAGATATTAAGTTAATTTAATCAGTTTAAGAGTTAATAAGTGTAAATTTGTATACTTATTCCAGAAAGTATGCATTATGACCATTGTAGGACTTATTGTACTTGAGACTTTATTTTGTCGCATAGTGAAGTACAAAAATGCCATCAACACATATTGGGTTTCCTGAACTGATAAGAGTTCTTGTTTTGTGCTTATCTAAATGACGTGGTAGCATATTAAATATTATTACTGTAAATATTTGCTATTCACTTCCTGAGTTTGTTTTTTTTTTAAAACAAGAAAATATAGAAGATTCACATTGCTTTTCAAGCGGTGCATAATATCGCTTGCTGCTGTTGTTTCAGCATGATCTCTGGATCTCTAAAGACTTCGGTGAAAATTGGAACAAAGTCCATGAGATGGTGTGTGTGGCCAAATGGTAAGCTTTTCATGATTGTTAAAACTGAGTGAGTTTGTGTTCACGCAGGCACAAGGGGTTCAGGGTGGGGTGACTTTTATATAGAAGGGCCTGTTTTGACCAGAGTTCTGGATCAATCTTTTTACGGCTGCACATCCAGGACACACAAAACACAAACATGCAAATTCGGCCACCATGGCAGCAACACGAGACATTCTCTGCTGAGTCACCCTGTTTTTCCACACGGCTCAGCTTTCAAATGTCTGAGGAAGCTTGCCTGCTCCAGATACACTGCTGCATTAAACTTCAGTTGAATTCTCCAGTTTTTAACTTATTAACTTTTATTTATACACTTGAACAGGGAAGTAGTTATATTGGCAAGAAAGGTTTAGTGTGGCCAATCATTCATTTACGCATTTAATGTTTGACCAAGGCTCCCATATCTCTTTGTTGACTTTTTAGTTTTTATGTATATACGGTACAGTTCATTTATTCCTCCTATAAGGATTCCTGAGTGTAGGTTAGTTTCATTCTCAGTGGTCCCTGCAGCCTTCCGGGGTAACCTAGTTTTAAAAAAAGAACAGTATCCCACCTTTTTCGAAAGACAGGATCAAAAGGCAGTAGGAAATTGGGTCAGATCAGTCAGACTTTATCTTGAGAGCTTGAGTCTACAGCGTATGGCATAAGACATAAAAGAAGACGAGAAGGTCACACATGATTTCAGAAACCAGAAAAGTCACACCATGCAGTTCCTTTTAGAATGAAAATCATGTTTGTATTTAAATTACACTATTCGGTATATGCTTGTGTTGTAATTTAGGGAAATATCAATATTAGTGTACAGGTTCACAAATGGCTTACACATCTACTTTTTTAATACTAACTTCATGAGAATTGACAGAGTGCATATGGAAAGAGCGTGGGTGATTTTTTTAGAGGGTTTGGGATGATTCAGAGTGATACCACAAAACATCTCAGAATTCATTCGAATCTGGTGATGATAAGCGGTGTCACTTCCTGGAGAATAAAGCCATTAGAGTATCTCAACAGGAAATGATATTAAAGACAGCTAAATGATACCCATGAAAAATATTACTGAGGAGAAACATATGAAATTATTATAAGTTAAAAGATTTTGATTAGTTAAAAGAGGAAAATTTAGGAAGGAAGGAAGGACATGACATGGCATGTGGCTAGGTATGGTTTCCCATACTAGGAATGATTCCTTTGAAACTAACTTAAAATGTTTTTCAATTTCAGTTATGGTATTTAGTTTTAGTTAACTGTAACAATCCTGGTTTGTTGGTAATATTCCAGCAGTGTGACTACCTGAGTCACTCCCTTAAGTCTAGTTTTAACAATATGCCATACGATCTCAGACAATTCTAGCTATCCTGTTACAACAATGCCATGAATTTTAATGGAGAATCAACCACTATTAGACCAGCTTCTTGTTGCATTGTTCATATGTTATTTATAATGCAAAAACACGATTTAAAAGGTGTCACAAACTATGTCTTCTTCTTTATTGACATTTTAGTGTGGAGCATGTTTGCACTTATTATGCCTGATATGAAGGGAACTGATCTGACTGCTTTTATTTTGTTTTACATGTATGTTTAATCTCATGGATCAATCCTTTCTTCCTCTTTTCTACAGGGGAATGGATACTCTGTTCTTCTCCACTAACCTTAACGGATCCTGCTGTGAGTAATATTTATAGCTTTGTTGATCTAAGGTGTGGTGATATGACTTTGTGTTTATCCATTTTATGTTTATTTCTGGTTTTACATCCTTGTGCGTTGGTCATTGAAATTGAGTTCATCTACTGTAAATCAAAAATTTTATTACAGAGTTACAACTGGAAATTTCACAGCTATCAGTATCAGTTCCTAACATACAGAAAAACAAAAACATTCAAGCCAGCGATTCAAAGTTTTATTTGCCCAGCTTAGATACAGATTCAGAATACTAGGGTTTACCTGTAAATGAGTTTTTAAGAAATGCATGGCAAACTAGTTTATGAATGAGACATAATCCCTATTATTATTTTGTCATTATTCTTCTGTTTTTATTCAGCTATTATCAGCCTTTATATTGGCAAAAATATTTGCATTGCTTCAATCCCAGTAAACATTTACTCAAATATTATCAAAAGTATTTCTAAATAAATACAAAACATTGTCTTGCGACCTTACTTTAAGCATTATGACTAGGAATGACATAAATGGTGCACCTGCTACATTAGTAAAAGGACATATTTTCTTTTTATTTGTTTTCATTTGTTTTATTTGTTTTACCAAACGATTAATGTGTGTTAAAGAAATGGCAACATGTTAAATTTGTTTCATTAATTTCATGCGTTAATTAATGTTGACAGCACTACCAAAAACCCAGTTATAACTATAACCATGCTATAGTTTGCAAAACATATGGACACTAGTCACATTTACTGATCACGTACGATACTGCACTGACAGTCCTGTCAACTGGTGCAGTCCTCTCTCACACTGGTCTTGTCAGCGCCCATCCTTACCGTTGAGCAATTTCCCAATTGAGGGAAAGTGTACACTTTCTGTTTCCTATATTTGGCAATGAGGTGATTGCACCACTGCACCAGAGATGATGCAGCATCCTGCGAGTGGAGTTGCTCAAGAACTCATTAATAATGTTTAGAATAAATGTTGTTAGAAGCCTTCTGAATTAGAATTTAGCATCCCACAGTGGATTTGAGTCAGCAAACCTTGTGTTGTTACAATGGAAAGCACACCACCACTGTGGCCCATGCGGTATATTTCAGTAGTAATGTTACTTCACTGTTTTGATGTTTTTGTTTTCAGATGATAAAGGGGTGCTGGTGCTGAGAAAGTCAACTGACCTTGGTGTTAACATTAAGACAGTCGCTGAAAGGATCTACTCCTTTGGGATCGGTGGCTGTTTCCTGTTCGTCTCAGTTATGACTGGATCAGGAAACGTAATGCCGTCAGCATCTGAGGTGTGTGAGTGAGGGAGTTTGTGGTGAATATATAAATGCATGAATGTAATGTGTTAACTGTGTGCATGTTCTTTAGGACATGATACGGGCAATACATGTGTCGGTAGACCAAGGTGAGACGTGGAACATGGCACAACTTCCTCCTGTCGGCCATGAGCAGTTTTATTCAATACTGGCAGCCAATGATGAAATGGTCTTCATGCATGTAGATGAACCTGGAGGTGAGTTTTTTGCTTTTTATTTACTATAACCAAAATACGTGTGGTTACATAACACCCTAACCTTGCATAAAACGTAAAAATATTATCTATGCTGCAATATAGGTACATTTTAATAAGCTTTTATTGGTCAACCACTGGCTTATAGCAAAAGAATTTTGCTTTGTGATGCTTGATAGACCTCAGTGTTTCTGTGTCTTTTAACTGTATTGTGTGTGTGCTTTTTGTCAGACACTGGGTTTGGCACCATCTATGTATCAGATGACAGAGGCACTGTGTATTCCAAGTCTCTAGAACGCCATCTGTATACGACCCCAGGGGGTGAGACAGATTTCACGAACGTCACTTCCCTCAGAGGAGTCTTCACTACAAGCGTGCTGGCTGAGGGTATGACTACATCCTACACAAGACAGACATATGCTTATAGTCTGTGTGTATATTTAACATCCCATTGCTCCTGTATCACTTAATGTGCTTTTAAATCGGTATGAATAAAAAGAAAGAAAGAAATATCTTTGGCTTGCCAAGGCTTTATTTATATGATTAAAATATATATAATAGAAATAGATGTTATTTGTAATATTTCAATAGTTATATTTTTTTACTTTCTAAAAATGAAGTTAAGTATACATATGATATTTAACATTGCGTACACTACTGTTCAGAATTTTGGGGTCTGTATGATTTTTTTAATATTTTTGAAAGAAATATCTTATGCTTGCCAAGGCTGTATTACTATGATTAAAATATATATAATAGAAGTTTTTTGTAATATTATAAATGTCTGTCACTTTTGATCAGTAGAATGTGTCCTTGCTGAATAAGAGTATTAACTTCTTTAAAAAAAAATGACCCGAATTTAAAAATGGTATTAAATGGTAGTGCATGTATTATTACACATATAAATAATAGATCAAATGTGAAATCAATTACTTCATATGACCAAATATACCTTAATTAAGGCTTTTCTTAAATGTTTTTTTTTTCTGCTTTCTCCTAAAGACGGCTCAGTACAGACAGTAATATCATTTGATCAAGGAGGTGAATGGGTTCCTTTGAAGAAACCATTAAACACAAAGTGTGATTCTACAGCCAAAGATCCAGAGATGGTAACAACCACTTTTAAGGAAGATGTAATAATTAGGCACATGTGCCCAAATTGTTCCAATTGTTGTTGTTTTTTACTTAACATGTGTTGTCTTCCTCCTGTGCAGTGTAGTCTGCATATTCATGCCTCATACAGCACCTCCATGAAGCTGAATGTTCCCATGCTGCCTCTGAGTGAACCTAATGCTGTGGGACTTATTTTGGCTCATGGTACTGCACACAGACTTACCACAAGTCCATTTCCGTTCTGTGGCCAAATGAAATATTTTAGTGTTTTCATTTAATTGCCAGTAATAACAACTCGCATTGAACAAAATCGATTTGCCACAGAATTTCAGAAAGTTTTCTGAACTTTTATTTTTATTTATAACTTTTATTTTTCAGGCAGTGTAGGTGAAGCAATCTCAATGATGACTCCTGATGTGTACGTGTCTGATGATGGAGGCTACACCTGGATGCAGGCTCTGAAGGGGCCGCACCATTACGCTATCCTGGACTCAGGAGGCCTGCTGGTGGCCGTGGAGCACAACGAAGCCATACCCATCTCTGAGATCAAGTGAGCAACCCCCCTTCAGTGTCGTTTTAGTATCAGAATATTTAGATCTTAAACTAAATGAAAACTGTTTGCTTGTGTGTCTCTCAGGTTCTCCACTGATGAGGGGCAATGCTGGCACGTTTATAAGTTCACCCAGACACCGATGTTCTTCACAGGGCTGGCCTCAGAGCCTGGCGCCCGCTCAGTGAATGTCAGTCTGTGGGGTTATGAAGATGCTCTGATCAGCCACTGGGTAACTTACACCATTGACTTTAAAGACCTGCTGACACGTAACTGTGAGTGACCAGTTCTCATTGCACACAAAATCCAAGGCATGTTACACTACATATAATTCAGAACTAATCCTTCCGTCTGGTTCTCAGGCCAGGAGAATGATTATGTTCAGTGGCTGGCACACTCTGATGACATCAGCGACCCAGACGATGGCTGCATGCTGGGTTATAAGGAACGGTTCCTGCGTGTGAGAAAGGACTCGGTGTGTTGGATTGGCAGAGATTACGTAATCACAAAGCAGCCCACGCATTGCAGGTGTACACTGGATGACTTCCTGTGGTGAGTGGGAACAGAAGTTATAGCCTTTTTCTTTTTTCAAATGGTTCTGTAAAATTCCTTTATTGGTTTTAGTTTAAGAAATGGATTGGTTTGTTTTACTTCATAAAGCCATTAAATATTCTCTGCCCTCCTCTTTAGTGACTTTGGATACTACCGTAAAGAGAACAGCTCCGAATGTATTGAACAGGCTGATCTCAAAGGCCACGATTTGGAGATCTGCATTCATGGGAAAAAAGAACAACTACAGACCAATGGGTAATACCCTCTATTATTCTCCGTTTCTTGAGGATAAATGCTTTGTCCTAGCATTAGTCTCTGGACAGTTTTTCATCTTGCGTCTGATTAGCACATGCTTGTCCCTGACTCATTAGGAAAGCACAAGAAACAACATGCGGATTGTTTTACACTTGTTGTTTTTTAATAGGTACCGAAAGATTCCAGGTGATAAATGTCAAGGAGGGAAAGAACCAGAAAGAAAGGTGATTGACCTGAGCAAGAGATGCGTTAGCAACCTGCTGGAGCCTCAGATGCTGACAGATAAATCTACCTCACATTCTGCCCCCATCATTGCGGTCGTCATAGGCATTCTGCTGACCGCTGTAGTGTTAGGAGTTCTGTTTGTAAAGAAGTACGTCTGTGGCGGAAGGTCAGTCTATTAATTTTAAGTGTTTCATATAGAATATATTTAATTCTCTCACATAAAATAAACCATTGTTCTTGCTGTCTATATTTTACAGGTTCCTTGTACACAGATACTCTGTCTTACAACATAATGTGGAAGCCAATGGCATAGATGAACCACTGGAGACAGATGTTGCCGGAGCACCCAAGAATGATTTCCATGATGACTCGGATGAGGTACAGATTTGGACCATCTCACGCTAATCAATTTACCTTAATGTTTGTCTCAAAGTGCCCCATAAATGCTATTACGCAGTGCGCAATGTAGCTATATGTAAATTGTCTCCCAAAATAAAGAAACGACTTAGCCTAAATTAATCATTATTAATTTGAATCCCATTTCCATGGCGCGTAACGCGTTTGCATAATTTCCACCTTTGTTTTACGTTGGCCGGCTGTGAACAACTTGACCCCACCCTCAAACACGTAATTTTATTGCATGCTGTATGAGGTAGACAAATCACAACAGACCGGGCCTTCCCACCAATCCGAGCAGAGTAGACTCATGGAAAGGAGGGGTTTAGAGGGACTGAATCTTAGAATGCTTTGAATGATTGTTTATGAATAGCTGGAAAATGAGTTGATATGAAACACGTATTTTGATTAGTCAAGTGTTTTTTCAAGTGTTTTTACAAGTTCATCATTAATTCTTAAAAAATAATTATACATTTTTTGCTGTTGGTGTACACACATGTGTTCTCTGTAGATCTCACCTTCTTGAATGTCATGATTGGTTGATTATGTATAATGCCTGCTCGCTATTGGTCAATCTACTGTTCAGTCATTACTTCAGTATGAAAAAAACAAAACTTGGACATTTTAGGCAATTGAAAGATCCCTGCAAGTAAAAAGGTATTAATATATGTATTCTACTTTGACATTTCAAATAGTTGTACTTATCTTTCTCAATGATTGTGTGTTTTGCAGGACCTACTTGAGTAGAGTGCATTAGGTGAGCAGAAGAAGCTACATTTCCTGTCATTCAGGCATTACTGCTGCTCTCTCTTATCTTCCTAAAGCACAAACCAGCTCTCAGCTTTCTCAGACTTAATCTACCAGCTAACGTCATGCACGTCCTTGCTTCTCAACCAATGGGAGGGAACCTGGTTGCTTTTCCACCAATAGGAAGGTGTTCTCATGATAGAAGGGGCTTTTGAATGTAACTGCCAAAAGCAGTGAAGAAGTGTTTAAGATGCTGTTTGTGGGAGTCTCAGTTTCTTGCTTTTGACTTTGGGGTCTTCGGGGCGCGATTTTAGGCATCAAACCTTTATTTGATGAGACTGTCAGTGGGGTACTTGTAAAATACTTGCTTTCTTTTTATGTACAGATGCCCTTGTGTGAGAACTAGAGGTATTATTTATCCTCATGGTCATATCAGATTTTTATTTGAGCAGAAATTCTATTCAGCGACAGGACAATGAATCATTTCACACGCACGTGATGCAAGCATCCCAGATTTAAATACTGTGCTACTGAACCCTGACTGTGTTTACCATCAGAATGTGATCATAACTGCTATCAACGTCCACTTTGCTGTAAGTTATCAGGTGCATTATCGAAAATAGCAATAAAATGCTGAGTATTTAGGCAATAGATCTGGCTTCACAAAAAGGGAAGATATTTATAATTTAGGATTTATGAACATTTACCTAAAACTGTGTAGCTATGTAATAGGCTGTGAATGTAATAAAGGGGGAATTTAATATTTGGATAACTGTAGAACACAGAGAGAAATTTCACATATTGCACAATTAATTTGTAAGCTACTGTCACAAATCAAATCAAAGGAATTTCTGCGATGGTTAGGAAAAATTTTGTAATAATATTTTTATGAACTAAGCAATGATGCAAATGCATGTACAATATAGTTGTAGTTTGTGTAAAAACTTTGCAGTTAATTAGTTTTATTAGCTTTCAACATTTGTGCCGCTTCTTGGTTCTCGTCTTGACAGCAGGAAAGTCCCATGTTATCAAGCAGAAAAAAGTGACTTTTGTTTTTAAACCATTGTGTGCAGAAACGCATAAAATGTGACTGTTTGTGTGACAAACCATTAGTCGTAATAATTTTGCATGTGTTAATTATTTTCATGTGTGAGCAGAAATGTTCAGCGAGATGAATACAGTTCCAGTGGTCCGACGTCTTTGACCATGTGATTTTATTTTAATTATTCAAATGCAATAGAACAGCTTAACACTGGTACTTCCTGTTTGCTTAGATGTTTGATGCTGTGAGTTTTATATTAAGTGTTTATTTAACTATCAGTTCTACAGTTCATTTTCAAAATTTCTCGAAATCGCTTACACATAGCTAATAAAAAGTCTCATATTTTCTTAAAAGATGACAATCTCCAATGCAAAGACTCAGATTATGAGTTACAGAGTGTTTAATAGGTATACAAATTTAGTGTATATTTTGATTCAAGTGCCTAGCAAGGAGGCATAGCTTATGCCTTCCAATTAAATGTAATCTCATCTTCAGTAATTCTAAAATAAGCCTCGTTTCACAAAGAATTAACACCATTCATAATGAGATTTGACTTATTACTCTTTCAGTTGACAAATTATTTATGTGAATGTTTTATACAACAAATTAAAAAGTAGTATGCCCTAAATGACCTATTTCTTTCTAAATTGAGTTGCTCTCCATGCTTGGGGTAATAGATGCAGTGCACATGATATCCAGTGTGACAGTGATTTTATTTATAAGAGGTGTTACACTTTTCTTGCTGTGCAAATTCAATGTATATATTACTTGTGAAGCTCTGTACATATAAAGCAATTCTGACTTTGGATCTTTTATTTTTGCTCTGTATATTTGGAACAGAACTGTCTGTTTGAGAAATAAATTGATTTGTCCCCTTGACGTTGTCTTATTTAGTTTGTACATAAGAATAAAAAAAAGCTCATTACAAAAAATGTAATGGGGAAAGTTAATATTTAAAGAGTAGGTAGGTACTGTAAAATGTCCAATATACTCTTTGTACTGTAACAAAGTAACATTCATAAAAGAACAGGCTTGGACTTGAGCAACAAGTGTTTTGATAAACATGTATTACTAAGCAACTACTCAAATTCTATACAGAAAGTTACCTTCACTGTCAAAGAACTCTCTTCCCTTCTGTTCTACTGGACTGGGCTTTTCCTTCAGTGTTTGTGCGATGTCTTCTAGTTCTTCCTCGGTCAGAATCACTCCATCCCATTCGTCCTCAAACTCTGTATCATCCCTCATGTCCATATCAGCTTTAGATTCAGGCTTCTCTTGTAAAGCAGGAGTCGCTGATAGGTGAGATGGCTGAGATGGTAGTGTGTTACCACTAGAGGGCACGAGTCTAGTGTCGGTGTCCCTTACGGCAAGCGCTCCTGTACTCGGTGCTGTCAGGGCAACAGTCTCTCCAGAGGGGAGTATGGCTGGTGTTGCAGTCTTTGACAGTCTGTACTGATCAGATTTGCCATCTCTGAGAGACTGTGGCCCAGTACTATCTAACACTTTTGAGTCCTGCTTTAGCTTTCGAACTGCTGATGGAGTGAATTTGCTGCGAAGGACTCTGGAAATGACATCAGGGCTTACAGAGAAACCCTCTGCTAATCTCTCTAGCGTCCACTCCTCTGGGGACTCTTGTTTTAAGTACCTGTAAATAGAAGAGCAAGCAGATAAACAACAACATTTTTGGCTAGATGTAAAATATGTTATTATATCCAGCTTAATACATTATTTTATTATATTATCATAAGGAGAAATTTACCCAATTTTGTAAGAAAATTCTATAACAAATTCAAAAGTTTAGGGTCAGAAAGATTTTTTTTTTTTTCAAAAGAAATTGATTAAAATTCAATTCTGTAAGGATGCATGCAATTTATCCCAAATTACAGTAAAAACTTATGTGCAAAACAGTTTTCAATTTAAAATAATAAAGAAAATGTTTCTTGAGCAGCATATTAGAATGATTTCTGACGAATTATGTAGCACTGAAGAAAATTCAGCTTTGCAATCACAGGAATAAATTACATTTTCTAAAATAAATGTAGAAAAATATTAATGTTTTACTGTTTTTTTTTTCCATCAAATAAACATAAAAAAAACAATTTTTTACACTCAACAAAAATATAAACGCAACACCTTTGTTTCTGCTCCGATTTCTACTCATGGGGTGTTTCTCAATGTCAAGGATACTTCCTTGGCAGGACTGGTCCTTTCAAGTCACTTCCTTCAGAGGCTAGGCGAGGCTCCTCTTAAGCATTCGGAGAACACGTAAATGGAACAGGCTAGC
>JAUCNO010001851.1:12989444-13003984 GCA_032353835.1 Enteromius viviparus
CTCAGCAAAGCAGAAGTGCTCACTATCACACATTTAGACTGATTTGTGAACAATGTTTGAGAGAAATGGTAATATTGAGTATCTGGAAGGAATTTTAGATCTTTAAGTCCATCTCATGAAAAATCTGAGCAGAAACAAAGGTGTTGCGTTTATATTTTTGTTGAGTGTAATATAGTCTCAGGCAATTGAGAATTGCACAGGCAATTGGATGCTGGTTTTAAACATACAGTTATATAAAAATGTTTGACTGCTGTGTGATTGACCAATCAGAATCAAGTATTTCAGACATATTCATACTGATACCTTATCTGCTGAATAGCATCCCAGCTGAGTCTTCTCTCTGGGGCTCCAGGATCGTTCATTTTCCTCTTGATGATGTGAAACTTTGCTGCTTTACGCCTTTTCCTCTCTTCACTGCACAGAAAATTGGTAATGTATGAAGTCAGCAGTATTAGCTTTTGTGCATCTGTATAAGGACTCACCTAATAATAGAGTTCATTTTGGCTTCTACTGCGTCCATATCATGGTCGTCTTCAAACACTTCTTCCTGTTGTCTCCGATTTGGATGTGAATCAGAATACCTCTGTGACATCCACCCATATGCGTTTCGACTGGCATGCCGACAAACCTGGCAAGCGGCAGGTCCTGGGAGAGGGGCCAGTTTGGTGACCAACATATGGGCCATTCTCCACGGGGTGCTCATTCTGTATTGTCAGAGACACAAAGACACCTAAAATTGCCATTGAATTCAATATAAAAAGGAATATTTATCAAATAGTATCTAATAAGAGTTTGAAAAAAGCCTGAGGAAAAGAGTGCACTAAAGGAACAGCATTTTTTTTTCGTGCACTTTTACGTTTTGAATTTGCATCTGTAGATTTCAATTACAATACATATATATACAAAACATTGTCAAAGTTCTTCTCATGCACTGATACTGGCTGTTAACATTAAGTGATAAAAAGAGATATCCAGAAATCCCGCAGCAAAAAACATAAACCTTTGCCAAAATAAAACAAGAATTCTAAACCTAGTTTTATGCAATCAAAATTCAGATTTTTCTTCTGTAAATGTATGCTCAAAAGGTCAAATTTACCGTAATGTACCGAACCTTGGTGTTATGACACCATATAATGTCAAATACTAAGTGAACAAGTTTTGTAAACAGTGCCTGTAAAACACTCACATGTCCCTCTTGCACTTCTTTCACGGTGACACTACACCGGAAGCATATAGTTTGTCCACGCATGCGCACCGGTCGTTCGATTCTTTCCGACTCAGATCGTTCCTTCTCTCCTACTCGGCAAAACTCGGCTTTGTTCGACGATCACATGCGTCAAGCCTGCCCCCTTTCTTCTCTGTGTGGCTCATTTTGCGCCATTTTGTCCGCACCACTGTGTTGATTGGGTTTTTGAGATCTGTAGTGGAGCCAATCAGAAGGGTACCGGACAACCGGAGAAACGGTAAAGGGTTGCGCTTGCTCTAAGGGAAATGGTAGCTGACAACACGGATTGGTTTGTCAGTGACCAACCAAATGACTAATTCTGAAAAAATGCAGAAATCAAATCGGTTAATGCGAGAGGGAGTGAGCGCGAGCGCAGACGCTGGACATGAATGATACTGTTAGTGCAGTTCAAAACAAAGACAAACCTGCTAATGTTTGTGAAATATGGGGCTGTTTGTGCTAATTAAAGAGCAGGTTGAATTTCAGCCCATTTAAACTTACCTTGGGTTTCTCATAATTAGGGCGTAACGTAAATGTCGTTTGCCAAACGAATCGTTTTGTGAAATGATTCGAATAACGTTATGTAAATTATTTAACGTTAGACCTTCTTATTAACTTTTCAGCCCTTAACTGTGTATGTGGAGCTGAAAACATTGGACATACCCTAAATAGGTAATATAAGATGATGTACATAATGTTAAGCACCTTTAACAAGGAAACAGATTCGGTCTCAAAATACACCACCTGGCTTCTGGCCAGGTGTAACCTGCAGTTAGGCACAATATCAGACCTCATTTGTTTTCATAGCAGTTTACTGGTTGTGGTTATACTGAATAATAAGTGAATAATGAATAATAAAAATGTTTTATGACAAATTAGGTGAGGAAGAAGAGATGGAGCAATACACTGCTACAACCAGTGGGGATCAAATAGTGGTGCAAGCTGCCAATGGCCAAATCCAGCAGCAGGTAAGAGCCAATGTAAACAGGTTGCTGTTTAATCAGTTACTTTTAATATGGAAAAAGTACCTTCACTGTGGTTTTTATTAGTTGTTCCATGCAATTTTAAACTTATATTAATTGTGAATTTTACTGTATATAAGGTGCAGCGATATTATTAAAATAGCAGGAGCGTAATCGGCTTCAGGAAGTGGTTTCCAATTCAAGGAAAGGACTGAGTAAACAGTTCTTGTAGTGGCCTACGATCTCTCTCCTTTGAAATGAACTTTCTGAGTCACGATAAAGACAATGTTTAGGTGACACAAGTGCACCCAGTGTGTTTTGCAACATGCAGAAAGACAACATTTGCTTTTCTTTGAGGTCTATGTTATCAATATTCTTTAAAATAAAATAAAAAATGGGGACCACAAATGGTTTAGTCTACAAAAGTAAAAAAATGTCCCCATGAAGTCGACATGAAATAAAAATGAATTGAAATGATTGACTGCTTTTTTTTCTTAGCATATAACTGGTTTCACTGTGAACATGTTATTCTAATTCCAGTTAATTTTGAAATAATAATTTGAATCTAAATTAAGTTTGACTCATAATGTTTTTATTTTGCTTTATTATAATTTAATTAATAAAAAAAAAAAAAAAAAATTTGCTCCTCCTATTAAGAAAGTTGCTAAACTGTTAGGAAGCATAAAATAAGTCACACAAACAAATATTAGTAGTGCATTTAGTAATACTGATGATTCAGAGCAAGGTGTGATGTGGGAATGTCCACAGGCTCAGGGCACCATAACAGCAGTACAGCTGCAAACAGAAGCACCCGTCGCTACAGCTACAGGCCAGCAAGTGCAGACGCTCCAGGTAGTTGTGTGAACTCCGACCTTCAGGCTTGTGATGTTGCATGCATCATGTCACACTGTCTGTGAGGATGTGAGCTCATCCAGCATGACTTGCTTTTACTTGCAACAAATCAGGATGATCCCTTGTCCAAGTTGCCCAGGCTTCAAAGCAATTGCTCAGGACACATTTGAAAGGATTTACCTCTTTAATGTGTCAAACAGAATTTACAAAGAAGAGCTTTTAGAATAGCTGTGGAGACAGTACTATAAGATTACTTGTGTTTGTCTTTAGTGTGTGTTGCATGTTATTATAACCTCTTCACACTGATCAAAAACACATGGATTTTGGATTTTGATAAACTGCATGATGTCTTTTAAGTGGATTCTCACTACGATCATGTTTGTGGTAAAAATACAAACATGGAATGGAAATCTTTCTACCTAATGACAGCCGTTTCCACCAGCTAAAATAATAGGGCCCCTATTAATTAGTATTATTTATTATAAATTAACCTGAAAAACAAGGCTGGGTTTTTCAGGTTGAATACTAAATGTTGCCATATACCATGTGCAATGCCTACAGATGCATGTGCAGTCTAATGTTGTGTTGCATATGTATATCTGACCCTTTGGCCCCTTGCTAACGTTCAGTGTATGTGTGCGCTCAGGTCCAGGGTCAGCCGCTGATGGTCCAGGTGAGTGGGGGACAGCTGATTACGTCCTCAGGTCAGCCCATCATGGTACAGGCCATGTCTGGAGCACAGGGCCAGACCATCATGCAGGTGCCCGTGTCTGGAACTCAAGGCCTTCAGCAGGTAAGGGCAAAGCTATTTTAATAGATCAATAGATTGTCACATAATTAAAATATTAATATTAATGCTTATAGTTGAGAATTTTTTGGTAATTGTTACGAATGCACATGTTTTATTCATTATTTTTTATGTTGTTGTGTTTAAAAATCGTATCGTTGAAATTAATATTTGTTTGTATTATTTCTAAATTGGGTTGTGTTTCTGTAGATCCAGTTGGTTCAGCCGGGTCAGATTCAGTTGCAGGGAGGCCAAACTCTGCAGCTGCAGGGTCAGCAGGGTCAGGCTCAACAGATCATCATACAGCAGCCTCAGACTGCCATCACTGCGGGCCACAACCAGGTCTCAGACACACTATTCTCCTCTCTGTCCAACTCTAATTGAACTTGGAAATATTATAACTTTTGTTGTTATGCACAGGGGCAGCAGATTACAGTTCAGGGGCAGCAGGTTGCCCAAACAGCTGAAGGACAGACTATTGTATACCAGCCTGTGAATGCTGATGGCACAGTTCTGCAGCAGGGTATTTATATACACACAATATATATAACTGTCTTCTATTAATGTGCATTAAATCTGACATAATATGGAGTCGTGGTTTGACAAGCATGTTATACCTTTGTACACACTTGTACTGAAGGTTATTCAGGTTGGAACTATTTGTTCTTCTCCATCCATAGGCATGATCACCATCCCAGCAGGCACTCTGGCAGGCACTCAGATTGTCCAGGCAGCAGGGGCCGCTAACACCTCCACAACCAACAGCGGGCAGGGCACAGTCACCGTTACCCTGCCAGTATCTGGAAACATGGTGAACACTGGAGGAATGGTCATGGTAAGACCTCCTGATGAGGTATCTAACAAACTTAAACCATCCCCTTAACTCATCATCACAGGTGTGGGGTTGTGCATGCTGTGATAAGTCTCAATCACCTTGCTTTTGGGCTCGCCTTTGCACATGCACACATACCAGTGATTTTACCACAAAGGGATAGTTCACCCAAATGTTTTTCCAATTCGGGATAGGATTCATTTTTTTGTGTCTAATGAAATAAAGTCACACTGGTTTGGAACAACATGAGTGTTTTGGTAATAATGACAGAGAATACACAGTATATGCAAACTTTTATTTTAATACATAATAGTATGCAGTGTCTTAAAAAAAATTCCTAGTTTCAGGAATCTTCCTAGAATTTGATGATTTACTCAGAAGCAAGTGGAAGGTGGCGACCTCCATCCGCTGTGTGTTAATGTTTAGCACTGATTCAAGTGTAAGGCTGATATCTGCCTGTCATCTCTTCACAAATGATCCACTCAGCTGTTCTGTGGGTGTCCTTTTCTCACACTAGTGTGTCATCATATTTTAGTCCATATTACATTAGCTCTCACCTGATTGATCACGGATAATTTGATTTGATTTAATTGATAAAAGTAAATACATTTTTATGTGTTGGACTGAATTAATTCTCCATGCCCTTTTCCTGCCCTTTCTGCCAGATGGTGCCGGGTAGTGGTGCTGTGCCAGCCATCCAGCGAATCCCTTTGCCAGGAGCCGAGATGCTTGAAGAAGAGCCGCTGTATGTTAATGCCAAGCAATATCATCGTATCTTAAAGAGACGGCAAGCTCGAGCCAAGTTAGAGGCAGAGGGCAAGATCCCTAAAGAAAGAAGGGTGAGTCTTGCTCTTCTGAATGCCAAAATAGGCATTTTGTCATGAATCAAGGCTGATTCCTTATTCTCTTCTACAGAAATATCTTCACGAGTCACGGCACAAACATGCCATGCAGCGGAAGCGTGGTGATGGCGGGCGCTTCTTCTCGCCTAAAGAGAAAGAAGAAATGGCTTTGGCCATGCAGGTGAGAGCGCAGGGCCATGTCAAGCAGGAAGACCTACGCAATGCCACAGAACTCACGAGCGCGCATTGGCTACCTGAGCACACTTCGCCCCTCGCATAGACCTCTGCAATCACTGAGCTTCTTATCTGATTCATTCTCGCTCCTGTTTCTGTGTGACATGCTGTCATTGGCCGCTCTTGCACGCATCACCTCCTGCTTTTTCCAGTGCTTGTTGGCTGCTTGAGTCTGTCCCATCATGTCTCTTTGCTAGTTAAGCATTCGTGCGTACAGACTGCATGATCTGCTAAATCTACTGTGTGCTATTTTATGACCTGTCTGTTCAAACTTGGATTTCCATTTCTGCCATATTTAACAGAAAAGGATAATCTCTTCACTGTCATGACATAATCAGGATGAAAACACTGATATTTCCTGAATTCTATTGATGTGGCTCTTCAAGGGTAATGCGATGTGACTGACTTTATCACGTGATTGTCTGTTTGATCCAGGCACTATTATTATTAACAGGATGGAGGTTTAAGAAAGCATGAATGCTTGTCATTGGCAAACCTTCAGTTTCAATTATGAAATCACTGCAAAAAATATAAGAAAATGAATTTTTTAAGGAACCAGTTTAAAAGAAAGATTGTTTGAATATGTTTTTATGTTCTACATTTCTTTTGAGGAAGCATTTCTGTTGTTTTTTTGTTTTTTTTTCTTTTGGATCTGGTTCTGTCCTTGTGTTTGGATTTCATACCTATGCAGTGTCATCACTGTCTTCATTTGTCACATGTTGTGATTTATTTTTTTTATTATTTTTTTCTGAATAAACAATTCTGACTGACTTTCAAAAGGTTCACTGGCAAAACATGACACTTTGTACCCAAATTTCACTACTGTTAAAAAGTTTAGGATCAGTAAGATTATATTTATTTGGTACACTAAACAGTAAATGTTACATCAAAAAATCATAAACAGTCCATCAAATATAAACTTTTTCAATATATTAACAATCAACATATTCGAATGAGTTTAGAAGGATCACATGATACTGAAGGCTGCTGATGCAATCACAGGGAAATTGTTTTTAATGTTTTTTTTATGTATCATAGTTTTGAGCAAATTAAAACAGCCTTGATGAACAAAAGACACTTTCAAAAACTAACATATTTTGAATGGTAGTGTAAACTCTTGTGATGCATATTCCTGTTCAAGTCAAGTCATTTTTATTTTATAAACAGTTCTATAAAACAGAAGTCTAAACAGCTGAAATTTCCCTGAAGTCCAGTTTGCTAAACATAAACCTTTCACTGTTTTCTCTTGGTTATTCAGTGCTTTTCTTGATGCTATAAATCACTGTTTCCCAACCCTAGTGAAAATGCTTGAGTGTGAAATGTTTTCTAGAGGTGCTGAGTGAAGCATATCTGAATTGGACGTGAGGGTAATGATTGACCCTTTTCCTCTCCCATTCCCCAGCAGGAGCAACAAGACCAGAACCAGGCCGGAGACGAGGCCGTGGCCCAGATGATCCGGGTGTCATAGCACTAGAATGTCTACTGTGGGGTTTTTTAAGTGACTCTGAAGGCCCAAATTTTCACCATTGTGAATCACTGTCTCCACCGCAACACTAACAGACAGTCCTAATTCATCATGGCCTGTGTTGTTTCTGTCCCTGTCTTCTACTAAAAGGCCCATCTGTTTTCTCTCAGTGGTCTTGTATTGCTTCAGAGGACACACGTAGAGTCATTACTGTTAATGTACAGTGTAATTAATTCAGCTTGTGGTTTAAAAAGCAATTAAATAGCAAAACTAAAATTGACCCAGAGAGAGAAAACACAGTAATGACTCATTTACCGTGATGTTTTTTAAAAAGGTGGCAGTAGAACAAATAAGAATTTTAGCAATGAATTGCATGAACACCAAGGAGAGCGGTTTAATTTTCTACTCTTTTTTTGTTTAGCATTTTGGACAGTACTTGTCAGGTTTATGAACTTGGCAAATTACATGGAAATGATGTAGGTTTATCTCTTACAAACTAATTGTGGTGGTGTTCAGTGTATAGTATGTGTCATGCGTGGGGGAAAGAGCATTGGGAAAACAATGCAGACAAAAAGGGCAACATTTTTTGGAAATCGGCCCTCGCCACCAAGGAAACGTATAGGGTGTTCTTGTTTCCCAAGCTTTTATACAGGTTTCACCCATAACATGAAGTCATTTTACATTAGTGTTTTGATACAACAGTAATCTGTAATTTGAGTGAGGTTTGTGTATCCAGCCACTGTCGTCCTGGCTCATCCAGTTCTTACTTGGAAATGCAAGTACTCTTAAGTTATGTTGGATATTGAAGTCATCTAACCTGTATTTTGATAAATGCAATGTGAAACATCATGCTTTGTGAACTCGCCTTTATTATTATAATCTGTGTGAGCACAAGAAGGCTGTAAATGATCCTAATTCCAACAGTTCAGTGTTTTAATCTACTTAGTTGTGATTGAAATCAGATATTTCAAAGGAGTGGCTCTCAACTATGGGGCTGCGGCTCAGTAATTCTTACAATTATTTATGTTTATTTATATTTATATATATATATAGGCCTATATAAACTGCTAAGACATTTTATATATATATATATATATATATATATACACACACACACAATTAAAATATTACATATCAGCTTAGTTAATAGGAATACTGTCTTTATAAAGAAACAAGATGCTAAGAGGCAGTATTAAAGGGACATTTAATTATTAATTATAAAAAAAGGGACATATTATGCCAGAAGAAAGCATAATATGGGACTTAAATTGATAGTTTGCACAAAAATGACAAAGCTACCATTCTTTACTAATCTTTATGTTGTTTCAGAGTTTTTTTCCAGTCTGAATAATGCATGTCGTTATATTCGTATTTGTTTTCCGTTATGATTTTGAGTAAGTTTTAAGAGGAATTATACATTTCTCAAAGCACCCAACTCGCATACATAATGTTATATACGAATTGTAATGTATTTTCACGAGGTTTACCTCACATCATCAATAACAGTTTAAAACACGGTCTTTAAAGCGACAGATTACGGTACATGCACCGTTAATACAGTTCTCGTGTAACTTCCTCTGCGTGCAGGTGCTTGCCTTTAAGCCCCGCCCACCGCTGATGCTGCTGCTGGCCGTCAACCGGACAGTCAAATATAATAATCTGTGGTCCACTGCGGCTTGATTGATTTTACATTCTAATAAACTAGCATCCGCATCCGTTTTCTATCCGCGTTCGTCAGTTTGTTCCTCTCCTGTAGACGTTTTTGCGCAATCAGTCCTTCCGCTTCTGAGATAGTCAGAGCTTTTGAAGCGCTCCAGCAACATAAGGACGAATCGAAAGGTTACAGTAACCGAGCTGAAGGACTATCGCGAAAAAATACCGGCAACGGCTCGGAAAGCGCGTAGATATAGATTGCCATGACAGACTGTGTCGGGGATGCAAAGCTGGAGGTGAAACAGGCCAGCAAAGAGTTTAAAGAGAGCGAAAACGTTGCCGAGAAATACTCTGCGATGACAGGCACGAAGAACAGCGACATGAACATGAACGTCGGCGAGCTGTCCGCCGCATTCACTGCGGTCCCGACCCACAAATCCATGAAAAAGGTAAGGGGGACGTATCTTTTCTCCAACTCGCTGTTTATGGGCCAAACACACATTGTGTGTGTCCTGAAAACATCGCACTTGAGTTTGGGACATGTTGCTCAGTTTACTGGGATCATTAGGAAAGATTATCCCTGGCGAGAGTTGAACTAGAGAGGTGTGCTGGAGCCTATTAGAGTCACGTGACTCATAATTCAAGCGTTTCTTTAGTTCTTTTTCTCGCCGTATCCTGTAATTTTCCTTGAGCTTCTCCGACGGTCACGTCTGTCAGTCACCGACCTTTGTCCACTGCAATTTGCTAATTGCTGAATGCTAAAATCTAATATATAATCTAAAGGAAATTTGGAGAAATACCTTCTTCTTCTCTTTTTTCGTGAATGTCTTTCCTAGAAATAAAAAATCAACCCATAATTGCATGTAGGACAACTGATGGTGTCAGAGGACTTCACTGCAAAGATTAAAAAGTGAAGATGGAGCATAGATAGATAGATAGATAGATAGATAGATAGATAGATAGATAGATAGACAGATCATTTGGAAAAGAAATATGATCCAGTCCAGATTGTAAAAATGCATTAAGTGTGGCCCTCTGAAGTGTGTGTGTGTGTGTGAGTGGGTGGTAAAAGAGGCACACTACTCTGCCCACTCGCTCATCGAGTTGTCAGCTGGTTATACAACAGAGCCAAGGGCTGTTCTGCTGCTTCTCTTCAGCTGCATTACACTCAGCGGCAAATCAAATTCAGTGCTGACATTCACATTTACTCTTTAATATTTCAGAAATCGGGTTTTGGATAGTATGTAACTAAGTATTCATAGAAATCTTTCAACAGCAATATTTTGCACTTGTGTGTGTTTTTTTTTTTTAACAAATCTTTTCACAGAAAATTTCACGTATGATTACTAAAAATTCGACTAAGTAGTATTTTCTTGTTAAAGTGTCTCTGGTCATTTTTTAGAATAGTTTTTAAAGCTTAACTATTTCGTGGAAGATCTCTGTTCTCCCTGTTAATCTGGAATAACAAAAGTGCTCCCTCACAAATTGCCTGTAAGAGGTGAAATCTCTTGAGAAATGCTCAATGGTTTGAGTATCTTGCATTCATCTATTTCCCCTCTGATCTTGTGTATTCCCTCTTTTGTATGTGCTGGCAGTTTTTTTTCCTAGTAATCACAGTTTTTTTGTGTAATCGTATCCTTTTCTCCTCACAGTTTGAGGGTGTGAGAAAGTTTCTCTCTCTGTACCTCCGCTAGCTTTGTCCCTCTGTGAGCAGGAGGCTCTGATAACATTGTAAAAGAAAGTTGCATTGAGCTGAGAAATATGACACATGGACTGAGTCGCTCAGGAACATTTTCTCCTGTTTCTCGGACCGAGACTTGGCATGGGACCATGATCCAGCCCTACCTGCTGAGAGCAGCGCTGACCTTGGACTCTCCTTATTGTGATTGTTCTCTGTTTTCTCATCAAACATTCAGCCTGTCCTTTAGTTTTTGTAGGAGATTAGTTTCTTCATCTCTTTGAATAGATGTATTGCTCTTATGTGTACTTTGACTCACATCTGTCATAATGAAATGACTCCTTTTGTTTCCTCTTTCTTGCTTGTTATATGTAATGGACATAGTTTTGGAGATTAGATCAAATTTCCGGAGATTTTCAGGGAAGGTATTGGTTGCATGTCCAGTTCTGCTGAATGGATGCATTGAGACTTTAGGCCGATGTTCCTGCTTGAGCTGCCATTAGGGTCTCTTTACACCGAGCAGTCATCTGAGAGAGCTTAGATCCCGTTTCATTTCTTCACATTAGACCATCGGCACGTCAGAGCCCAATTATTTAATTCTCTCAAGTGGTTTGAGCAGGACGATTATTTGACTTGGTCGAGCAGACTGCTGTTATGCCAAATCATTTTAGGCCAATTTAGATTCATCAAGTTGACTTTTGCAAAAAAGAATTGGGTTGAAAGCTAAACTAAAGCTCAATCAGCTGTTTAGTTAATAAACCTTGTAAATAGTAAAACTCTGCCACAGTCTGGTCATCATTAGACTATGACACTGTGAGTTGTGTATAATATCAGGACTTTTTGGATCACGTGAATTATTGTAGGGTTGTTAATTTAGTGATTTATTATTATAAAAAAGCACAAGAACATAGAAGGATTAATGGTAATTTATCATGTACAGCAAAAAAGGATGTGTAGCTATATATTACTTTTATTATAGTAAAATAGAAATAGTATAGTAAAATGTTTAGTCTAAATAACTGCATGTGCTGCAAAAAAATGCTTTCTAAGACTCGAATTACTAGAATTTTTTTGTCTAATTTTGAGCCAAAATATAAAATTTTCAAATCAAGAAGGATTTTCTAGACAAGAAACAACTACTGTCTTGTTTTCAGGATAAAACAAGCTAACATTAAGTGAGTTTTTACTTGAAACAAGCAAAATAAGCTTGTTTTATATTTGAAATAAGAATATTTTGCTTACCCCATTGGCAGATTATTTAGCTTGTTCTAAACAAAAAGTTACTTACTTTTAGCTTGTTTTTCTAAAAACAAGACAGTAGTTTTTCTTGTCTAGAAACTTCTTCTTGATTTCAGAATTTTTTGGTATTTTGGCTGGAAACAAGACAAAAAATCTAGTCTTAGAAAGCATTTTTGTTTTTATTAATCTAAGTAATCACAAAATAAATTGGACTATGAAAATATCACATAAGCTATTTTTGTGTTAAATAGGCCTAAGAAAGTATCAAGCAGGTATTATAAATTGTAGCTTTAGAAAAAAAAATTATTTGATTTTGCATAAAATTGATTATACATGAACATTTAGGCTAAATGGCCAAACATAAACGGAAAAGTATTTTTTGTTCATAGAATGAAGATCCTTGGAAACCAAAGCAGCTTTGTTACCAGCAATCTTGAAAATACCTATTTTTGTGTTTCACATAAGAAAGGCTTGAAACGAGAGCCTTAATATCATTGTGCCTGCTGCAGCTATGGTACGGCAGCAAAGTTCCTTTATTATTACGCCGGATTAAGAGTATAGTTCCTAGTTATATCAGCCTAGAATGTCACAACTTTTCTTTTTCCACAGGTCTTAGTACATAATGTAAGTATAGAAGAGTAAAGTTGAGGAAAGGTATCAGAACTCTTTGGTCATTTATGAGCGTGATGTTAATGTTTTAATCAGATTCAATGATCAATGCTAAGCTACAGCTGAAAGTGCTGCCACCAGACCCGGAAATCAGCTAAATGGGTTCAAAAACTCATCTGTTTAACTCTAGGGGAGTTGGAAAATGAGCCTATTTTAAAAAAAAAAACTGCTGCATTCCTTTAAAGATAATATATTCTGCGCAAATACATTCTCTACAAAATTGTGTTTAAAATTACATTCATATAATATAAAAATAACTTCTTATTTACTATATAAAATCACTTTAAAACTCATGATATTCCGTAAAGAAACAACACTTGTTTGATATTGCTCTCCTTGCTCATGCTACAAGCTATCGCTGAACTATATCGTGTGATATGCATATAAGATAGGGTGACCGTACATGCCATTTTCCCAGGAAACACCCTAAAATATCTATGTTTTGCCTTTTTTTTGCCTGTGCAGACCGATTGGTGTGTGACATGATTTACTTATGTTTTGAAGTGCTCTGGTGGTACTTTGAATCAAAGCAATATAGAAATCCTGGCCAGGACACGTCCTGGGAAAATGGCACATATGATAACCCTAAGACAAAAACTCTATCTTGAATTTTGGGGAATTATTGCATTTCACGCTTCTTCATTAGCGTTGAATAAGTAGCGAATTTGGCGTGCTGTCTGGGGAGCGAGCCGAGAGAACGACGGACTCCGAACCTTAGTGGTTTGAACCCTGGCAAGGGCAAGAGTTCAGTGTCTGGCTTGGTCTCCGTCTGCCCCTCGGAGGAAGGCCTGAAACATGATAGTGGGTGGAGAAGGGATGCACGCGAGATGCGGAAGAAAGAAAAATGGGGTTATTTATAGTAGGTAGGAAGGATTTGATTGGGTAAGTGTAACGAGGGAATTGATTAGTTGATGTGATGCCAAAAGCGTAAAGCGCTCCTCCCGAAACTGTTATTGGCAAAACATTCACTTATGGAGTTGTTGCCCTTCATAATTTGTCAGCAATCAACTGTGGGTAAAGTAGGCATAAGATGACTACAGATCCAGGGATTGTGTGTTTACTGCGTTAAAATATTTTAAAACACGTAATTTTTTTAATGACTACTTTTGGCTGACATCCCTAGTGTATAGACAATTACAACTTATTACAAAAAGTGAGAGTAAAGACTTTTTAATCAGTTGACGGCTCTACATTATCACTTTTAATTAAAAAACCTAATCCTATGTGAAGGGCAGTAGAGTTCTTTGTTTTTGTTGACAGTCCTGTGGAGTGGAGTGTACACTGCATGACCTCGGCTTGGGATTAGAGACTGTGGCTGAAAGCCAGACTGGTTACATTAGGACTACAGCAGGTATTGGCAGAGTCACGTTAAATGGCTCAACAGCATCTGCTTAACACTTGAGCGTCTGCTGGCCTAGTACTGCCTGTCTGTTTTCACCACGATGGATCATTGTGAGCTGTAAAGCGGAACAGTCAATGAACTGGATGGATTTCTTTTTCTATTTTTAGTCAGTCGGAATAGAGTTGACCGACATGACCTATAGTGGATGCTTTGGGGTTTACAGAAACATGGTTTAATTCCCTCCAGATCCCTGTTTTATTAGCTGCCTTGAATGAACTCTGCGGGAGAATCTGTTTCTGAAGGCACTGGGAGAACCAGTTGGATTAAAACACTCCGGGGCAACAAATACACCCTTCCTTTAGTACTCCTGAAACATTCAGTCACCACAAACAGACGGGCCAACAGCCCTTATGGTGGTTTCAAGGAGCAGTAGATTACAGAAAGAAAGGGAGAGCAAAAGTAGGCTGGCCGGGTATGTGAGCGGGTGATTTATTGGTTCCCTTGTCACCTCCCATACCCTCATGTCCGCTGTAAGAACTCCAAACAGAAACTCCCCCCTACACCCGCCCCGTTTGTAAAACTACATTGGTGAAACACCAGTTGTAACAATACACAGGGACACAGGCCACAGGCAGCAGACAGGGACCATGAACCATGGCTATGACTTTCCCAGGGTAAGTGCCACATTACTCTCTCTTCCCTCCTCTTCAGGAGCACACAGCAAAAAGAGCTCAGATTTTTTGGTGATTGGTGACTTATT
>JAUCNO010001851.1:13004084-13050837 GCA_032353835.1 Enteromius viviparus
TCACAATGCATGTCAGAGCAAATGAGAATCATGAGGTCAAAGGAACTGCCTGAAGAGCTCAGAGACAGAATTGTGGCGAGGCACAGATCTGGACAAGGTTACAAAAACATTTCTGCCGCACTTAAGGTTTCTAAGAGCAAAGTGACCTCCATAATCCTTAAATGGATGATGTTTGGGACGACCAGAACCCTTCCTAGAGCTGGCCGTCCGGCCAAACTGAGCTATCAGAGGAGAAGAGCCTTAGTGAGAGAGGAACCCAAAGATCACTGTGTCTGAGCTCCAGAGATGCAGTCGGGAGATGGAGAGAGTTGTAGAAAGTCCTCCACCAGTCGGGGCTTTTGGCAGAGTGGCCCGACGGAGGCATTTCCTCAGTGCAAGACACATGAAAGCCTGCATGGAGTTTGATAAAAAACACCTGAAGGACTCCAAGATGGTGAGGAATAAGATTCTCTGGTCTGATGAGCCCAACAGTGACCCTAAGCTAACCAAGGAGTGGCATCACAGCAGCTCTGTGACTGTTCTTGAACGGCCCAACCAGAGCCCTGACTTAAACCCAATTGAGCATTTCTGGAGAGACCTAAAAATGGCTGTCCAACAACGTTTACCATCCAACCTGACAGAACTGGAGAGGATCTGCAAGGAGGAATGGCAGAGGATCCCTAAATCCAAGAGTGAAAAACATGTTGCATCTTACCCCAAAAAGACTCCTGGCTGTATTCGATTAAAAGGGTGCTCACTAAATGCTGTGCAAAGGGTCTGAATACTTAGGACCATGTGATATTTCCGTTTTTCTTTTTTAATAAATCTGCAAAAATGTCAACATTTCTGTGTTTTTCTGTCAATATGAGGTGCTGTGTGCACATGAGGAAAAATATAACTTAAATGATTTTAGCAAATGGCTGCAATATAACAAAGAATGAAAAATTTAAGGGGGTCTGATACTTTCCGTAATAAAAAGCCTTATTTTATTAAAAAATTAAGTCTAAATCTGAAATTTAAATTGCTAGAATAATTACAAGTTTAAAAGGAGAGAGATGTAGTAGGCTATGATAGCCAATATTGTTTCAAAAAGAACTCCGACGGAAGTCAACGTGCGCTGTCAGCTCAGGCTATTTCATTTTATGGATAGTGATGTGCGATTTGTCCGCATATAAGGCTGATTCAGTTTTGTTTGCTTTGTTAGATATTGTTTTAAATTGAAAAGATCTGGCTAGACCTTCAAGCTTTTTCTTTTTGCTTCCCATATTATTTATTTTTTTAAATTACAAGTTTTCTTTATCAATTCAATTGTAGGCTACTGGATGTATTGTTAAGCAAGCACACAAAATGCTAACATAAACTAACTTGAAAATAAAGACCAAATAAAAATAATATACATGCAAAGAACTATTTAAAACAATCAAGTGGACACATAGAAGTGGACTCGCCTTCATTCTCGGTGGACGATGCTTTGAGACAGCCCCTCCTTCACCCCTTCCACCAATCAGTCCTTCATTATCGACTGTAGTCCAGCATTTCTCAGCGGGGGCGTTCAGAGAACATCAGGGGCCGCTGGAAGTAATATTGCTGAAAGCTGAGCGTTTGTTTAAGTCGAGTTTACACCAAAAAATGTAATGCTAGACGAGCTGAAACATGTAAAATTTAATTTTCATTCACATGAGTAGTTTGCTAAACAAAAAATTAAATTTTAACTTTGCAATTCTGTTTTAATGAAAAAATAGGATAACAATCTGTAATTAAAAATAAGCTAATGATATACACAGAATATCATTAGAAAAAAGGTAAAAAAAAAAAAAAAAATACAATTTAGGGGCAGGGCTGATAATGTATTGTGATGGGCGGCAAGGAAACTCCAAGGAGATAAGGTGTGCTGACTGAAGAAATGCGCTTTTTATTTTTTATTCTTTCATTTTGTTTTTTTTACATTTTTTTTTTGCCTACTTCCAGTTTCTTTTGGCCTATATTTCACGAATAGTAATGTGTAACATAAAGAACCAAGAATATGTTACATGTAAGATCTCTCTGTATTTAAAATTATGTAGCGTAAAAAAATTAATGCTGCATAAGGTATACAAACTATATGTGATGAACTCAATTAAAAATAAAATACGCCAAAATTGCCCAGAATTTTTGGATGTAGAATCATTATACAGCATTCGATATTTCCCAATTGCTTTAAAAATATTCTGTATTTGGCTATTGCGCTGATAAAATGTGACAGTGAAGCTGCTTGTTAATTCACGAACAGTAGCTTTAAATCTATTATTGGCCGCGTTTCTGTGACTCGCTGGTGACTTCCACGGAACAGACAGAAAGTTGGCGTGGATTTAACGGCATGCTTTGAAGGGATTTGAGCACTCATTCGTTTTTCAGTGACAGTTTAAAAGGGCTCTTTTTGTCCCGCGTGCGCATGACTCATGAAACAGCCACAATGCTTGTGCCGAAAATACTTTATTTAAGAAAACAAAATTCAGGAAGGAATGAATGATGCCACAGCCGCAACATGGACAAGTCTGTAAATTATTCTTGTTTTTAGCTCGCATAAATTTCTTGGTATTATTTTTTGGCATGATCAAAAGAATAATTCTTGTCATTGTGCTTTATATTCGCAGGGCGAATATGAAGCACAAGAAAAATTATAGGCTCTACCACAAGAGGAAACCATGCTATCTAAAACTTTCTCAAGAATGACTAAAAACTAAAAAAAAACTAAAAAAAAAACTAAAAAAAATAAAAAACAGAAAAATGGATATTAGAAGAAATCTAGAATAACATGTTTGAACGGACTTAAGATTTAGGGCAAAGTGCAGTACAAATTGCATACCAGAACAATTACATAGGCACAGGGTTCTCAAGGAATGTTTTTGCTTCTTAGAACGGAGGTCCAGCATGGGACAGAAGAGAGGAAAAGTAGGATGCTTGGCCAACGCTCTGGATTTATCCATATCTGAGGAGAGAGTCCCTGCCCCAGGCTGCAGCTAATGAAAGTCCCATGGCTGAGCATCTGAGCTTCAGATACTTCTTCATGGTCATTGTGTGAGCACCTTTAATTGAATCAGAGCCACAGGTCACAGAGACTCTCCTCCACCAGCTCCCCCCCTTCAGTATAAACACATTTAGGGATTATTTATTTTTTAGCTGTGGCGTGCGTCCACGGCAGCCAGGTCAACTGATACCCAGATGGTTTCTCTGAGGAGCCTGTTTACAGATTCCTGCAGTCAAAGTGGAGGAAAGTGAGGATCTGATGGTATGTGGCTGATTACAGTCGCTCAGGAACAATAAGAGCACTGCAGGACAAAAGTTACTCTTCAGGCCTGCTAATTATATGGATCTATCCTTATGGATAGATGGGTACAAGACTGTGCACCATTCAGAATTTAACTGAGTTTTCAAACAGAATGTAGATTTGCATTTTGAATTTGAATCTAAAGAAGTAATTAAAAGATTAAAAAAAAAATAAATAAATAACATTTTTAAGCAGGTTTTACATATTAGCTTACATCTTTTTCACAATCCATGCTAACAAAAAAAAGGTATTTAAATTTGACTTTGAACATCACCATTGCATGCACATCACCTTTCTTTGGTAATATAGACATCTCTTATGCAGTCTGGAAAAACAGTGAAATTGTGTGGGGTCGCTGTGGGGACAGTCAGTTCTTAGTGTCTCCCACACACACATACAGACTGGCCCTTCTTCAGTGCTTTTCTGACACAAACTCTCGCTTCCCAGACTCCCTCTGTCATGTGTTATGACCCGAGGGTCGGCAGCTGTCAATCAGAGCTTCGGTTTCAGCTGGACAGAGAGAGAGGAAGAGAGAGAAAGAGCCCTCAGAGGAAAATGCTTCCTTTTTATATGGGATCATCTCTCCGCATGCAGGGCACATAATTGAATTATTGCCCCTTCCCCTCCACATATTCCAATGCAAACCTGTAGGCTGAAATGATAAAGACCTCCAGTCATGATCAGAGTGAGTGAATCAGCTTGTTAACAGCAAAGCGGTTTCCCTGCATGTTTAAACACTACTATGCTGCATGCTCTTGATGAAATTACATAGATAAATAATTCCACATCCCAACTTCAAATTTGAGTTTGTTCATTGTCCTGTTTGAAATTAAAGGGCATTCTCAAATTTAGCTTTAAATGGGACACACCAGCGAAGTGAAGCAATTATATAGCATATATATATATATATTGTTTATTTTTCACAACAGGTAAAGAAAGCTGACAGGGAGATGGAGGATGATAGCAGGAACTGAAGGTCTCAGAAGGGTCACAACAAACTCTGCTCTTTCTGGATGAAAACGAGAGAGGGAGAAAGGCGAACAGAGAGACTGTGGGCCACAGACTGGACTGATTTCCTGCGTGGGGTCATGCCAGGGACAGGTTCAGCCGCCCCAGGTTCAGGAAACAAGAGTGGCCACAAAGCCACAGCACGTGGAGGAGCGAGAGGGTCAGCCGTTTGATGACTTACCAGAAATCTAAAAAGCCGATGGAGATATACAGCTGGGCAGAAATCAATGTTTCCTCCTTTAACCTGCAGAGTGTAACTGTGGTTGAGGTTATCAGGGTCCTTTAATAAAGAGGACTGACTGTGTAGAAATGGTATTTTCATGTAAAGCATTTTTCTGGTAATCATCGTTTTATTTAAATTTCAAAAACTTTTAACTTTTTAAAGTGTATTTTTCTCAAGGAAACCAAAATAGTTTTTCCTTTTGAAATCTCTTAACTTTTTTCATTTCAGAATTTAGTCAACTCTTACATTTAGATGATATTCAGCTGTAGATTATAATCGGAACTGATAGAAGGAGGAGACCTGCTGCAATCATTCATGCAAGAGTGTTTTCTGAACTATATTATATTCTGAACATACTGTATATTTCTGTCGTGCTTGCTTAAAATGGCTGCTGCATTTGATCAAGAAAGTAGGGCATATTCCTCTCTTCACTGCCAGTTGTCATATTGTATAGATAACAGCTATTGAAACAGAGGAGAGCATCTTAGTCTGCTTTCCTGCAGATGCAAATGATATGGCTGTGGTTGTGTGCATGTCAATTCTGTCAACACCAAAGTTAAGAGCCCTGGCCCATCCAGCCAACCCAAAGTTGATATTTTCTCTAAATGTGTCTTCTGGAGTACATTTTCTACTTTCTATGTTTTTTTTTTCTTCAAGCACATGCCATCACCTCAGGCTAGAGTGAAATGTTCTCGTTTTGGGATTTCAGCCATTTAACCATGAGCCAGAATCACAAAACCTGGCTGAGGCTACTGGATCACACACAAAAAGAATGTCCAGAGTACACTGCATATACAGTATTCACCTTAACAAGGACATATTGAGTGGGGCTAGTTGTCACACTTTTTACTATAGTAAGTATTTCTCAGGGTGGGTTTATTTCAGTCGTATTCTGTAGGCACAAATTATACAAGTTATTGAATTATTCCACTGTTATTGCCTAGTGTGTGAACAGTGGGGCATGTTGTCATACCCAGTGGGCTGGGCTGTGATATATCATGCCATATACAGGCTATTTACGTATTTATAAAAATATGACACCTAACCTGACACTTTTTTTGTACCAACCCAGTCTGAATTATGTCAGTGTCAGGTTTTTTTGCATTCACTTACTCAGCCAAAAGAAATGACACAATTGGAAACAGTCTTATCTGGACGCGATTATATTTATATTGAGTCATATTGTGTTGCGTATCCAGCGCGGCGCGACGCGATGCGACGCACACAAAAATCCTGTCAGAAAGCTGATGTACAGTTCTATTTCTGAATCACTCCGCGCGCCTGCCCTACTTCTGACGCGAAAAATAGATACATTTGCAGCTCTTTGTCGTGCCTATATCTGTTGCGACGCGCAGCGATTAACTTGAAGTTTGCAACCAACATACAAAACCACTGAAACAAAACTTTCACATTTGTAATTGGACTTTTGACTCCAAATCCTGCAGTTGGTAAGACATAGACCTAGGGGACATTTTTCATCTCAACAAGCTCTTGTGACAACTTGCCCCGCAGTATATATAGGCTAGTCAGTATTTATTTTTTAAATACTCGATATACTATACTAGCCGGATTGTTTTGAGGATGCATTTTCTTCAGCTTTTTGTCGTTGCTTATTCCACTGCGCACGTTTCATAGACAGCGCGCGGTGGTCAAGGATTTCGATTTCGCCCATGTTTCCAGATCTCCCACAACATCCTAATCTAAGTCATGTTGTTTATTAATTGGCTTACAAAAATGCCACTGCATCTACGAGCAGCAAGCCGGTCATGTCCTTTTGATTATCTTAATTAACGGGGTCCTTCTTATGCCTTTAGGATCACTGAAATGGAAGGCGAAGATTTTCCTCTCTTTTATGAATATGGGCTATTTGCTGATGGCTTTCTGCAAATGCAGCTTTCTCCCCTCTGTATTTGCAATAAACCTACTTTTTGTGCCCAATACAAAGTATGTCCCAGGCTATCCAAGTCCCGATGGAACTAACTTAAACTAAAAAAGACAGATTTTCATAAGTTTTGACCAAGAATAGACTAAGTCAATGTCATAGAAGTGAGTATGTGATTTTAGTTTTTTTTACAGTGCAACAACCTGTCAGAGGAAGTGATATGATCTCTTCCGTGTTCCCAAAGTCTGTTTGCTTGGTGAATTCATCATCGAATAAAACGGTTCTTATGTGGGCTGACCGAGGCAAATGGACTGGATGTTTACACACTTGTCCGTCAGGTTGGCTCCATGCGGCCTTACAGATATCCCAAAAAAATTGTTAGACATCTTGCAGAGCAGAGTCGTTTAAGTGCTCTGTGTTTAGAGATCTTTTGCAGAGATTTGAGCTGCCACGTCAGTATCAACCGTTTTGAATTTCTTTGATCTCTGGATGTCTAAACTCAGCTCCACAAAGTTTTATAGAGGGTGATTTTATTTAATTTATGTATTTTTATTTAGGCCTATTGGTTTATTATCAGTTTGCAGTTTGCGTTATTCCTCAAGCGTCTGAGTTAACAACAACAGTCATTTAAAAAAAGGATAACCTATAAACGCTTGAACACATCTTTTGGACGTTAAATCTATTTTTAAGAACCACAGAGCGAACAGAAGCAAATGTAATACAGCAGATTTCTCAAAATTAACAGTTGATAATTCAAAACTACAAAAACAGGAACATGTAGGCTACATTATATAGCTGGTTCCTTTGCATGTATTTATCTGTTTATTATAGGCGTAAAGTTTTGTGCTTTTGACATAATGGAAGTGGAAAGCAGTAACAGGTGAGTTGGTGATCATCATATTAATGAACTTTATTTAAGAAGATTGCACATTTTCTGTAATGTTAGAACTTGATCACCGTTTCTATAATTTTTTAATAATGATGCATTAACCATAAACCAGCTTATTTGTTTATTTATTTTATTTCGTAGTTTACAAATATGTTAGCGTTTTCTAAAATAAAATAGCCTAATCGAAAACTTTCTTTTGACTTAGCTACAAATAATCTCATAACTTTAATTTTGCCTTGTTGTATAAAATAATGACGTTGGTTTGTACAGGCTACTTTGTATTAAAAACGTTTTAATTAAAAACCATAGGAATAGGCCTATAGAAAGATATGGAATACATATCAATAGTAGTCTGTAATTATCTTTCTTTCTCTTAATTCTAAAATTCTCAAATCATAGCGTCAGTTTATTTTTTGCTGTTGCTTTAGGCCTTGTTATTGTTTCACACGATTGTTTCCTTTTAAATCCAAATACAATTATTTATTTGTCTTCGTATTTTATTACAATTGTGTTTCATTGCATACATCTCGATAATAAAAAAAATGCTTTTCCAACTCAGAGTGAGTAATATCCGACATGTATTTTGTCCACATAAAAGCATTAATGGCATTTTAGCTGTTGAATATAGATTTATTTTGATTTATTTTGCATAAGAATATGTCATAATCGGATTCATTCATTTTTAGCCAGTGCGCATTTACTAGGTTGATATTTGCTTTGATTGAGCTCTGACAGCTTCACGACTAAAATGTTCCTGGATCAAAATCCATAAAATCTGGATTCAAACTACTTTGGTGATGTAAATTTAGGCTTATAAGTGCTTAGCCAGTCACAATTACTCGATATAATCACATTCTCCTATCTCTCATAACAATTTTGTTTTATATAGAGAAAATGTTTAAGAGGTAGCCTAAATGGTTAATTGACAGGAGCCGCATGTGATGGATTTTAGGGCGTATTGAATCAGACTGCTCTCTCACTCTCTCACTCTCTCAGTTCACGGGTCTTTGTTTCTGATCCTCTATATCCCACCCACTTGAAATGAAGAGGTGGAAAGAAATCGCCATCTCTCTCGTTTATACACTAGCTTGTCCCCTGTTAATAGCATCCTGGTTCATTATTTGCGCGCTCGTGCTCGGGACAAGACGGGGTGATGGAGACTGAGAGTTGTCTATCTTTCTCCCCGCCAACAAACAGGATCACGCCCGAGAATTCACCGGGTTTGGAGCAAAATTCCGGCGCGTTCTTTCAATGTGACGACCTCCAAAAGTCTCCGCACCTTTCTCTGGCGCGTCGACATGAGTTTTTTATGGGACGCTACACTGACGGCGGCTCCGCGGACTTTACGCACGGCGTCTGCACCACAACTCCCCGCGCCTCGCCTGGAAAGCATACAAAGTATTTGGAGAATATGAACCAGGATCAAAAACCTTCGATTACTGAGAAGAATTCGTCATTTTATGAGACTAATTCTGATGGTAAGTAAAAACAAGTTCAGTAGTTAAATATCAGCTAGAAACACCCCCAAAACGTCTGTAAAAGTCGTGATAACAGCAAAATAATAATACTAATTAATAATAACAATAATAATAATAATTCTTAACAATCATTTATACAACTTTTTTAAAACTCCACCTGAGAGGTTCAAAAGTACTAGTAGGCCTACTACGAAGAAATGTGACGAAAATTAGGCTATTCATGTTTTTAATTTACGCAGAATTACTTAACATGTGTATGATATATATGGCAACTAAAAATTTAAATATTACCACATTTAGACTCAAAATAATATCAAGGCAAGAAAAGTGGTGTTATTTGTGCTGATTAAAGATTAAGCCAATTTTATTTTATAATTTCAATTATTTGTTAAATTAGCCTTTTCGGTTAATCAGTATTTCTTTCGTTCTGGAATTCAACTTGTTAAACGCTTTTTAAATGGCCTGTTCAATATGTAATTTATTAGCGTTTATATAATTTATAAATATATACTATACAACAATGTCTATCTGTATTTAAGTACGTATACGCTTTTTTATTTTTCAATATGGCTATGTGCATGTGTATATGGTTCTTTGGGGAAAAATGTTTGTGCATATATATATAGCCTATATATATATATTTAGTGAGATGAAAAGAGTTCAAGATGTTAAAGCAAGGTTAGTGTATTCAAAAATGTTTTCTAAACCACAAAATAAAATGTTATTTAATTAGCATATTTTATTTACCCTTTAGCTTCTTAAAGTGGTTCCGTTACACGCTTTCTAAAACTTTTAGTATAATTGATCTCAGATAGCCTAGCTAATAGTTTAATGCTTGTTTCATTATAATAATTTATTATTAATTAATTTTAAATAAGTTTTACAGGCTAGTTAAAATAAAATAAAATAAATAAATAAATACTGAAGTATTATTTGATAACAGCTGAAGGGTTTTGATTTAAATGTAGGCCTGCTCACAAAAAAAATCCTCACACTTGATTTAAAAACTCATCTAAAAATTATTAGACAGGAGGTTAAAAACCTTTTGAACTGATGTTATATAAACTTTTTCTTATTTGCAGATATTTATATTGCAAACTATTTATTTCAACCGCAAGTCTTAAATTTCATTGCAGGCCTAGTGATAAAATATTGCGATGGATACGGTCTAATGCTCAGAAACGATACCGTCTGATAGACCAACAGAATTCAAATCTATAGGCATGGATTTGCGTGCGCGGTTTTGAGGCCTGTTACGGCCGTTCCTGTTTGCGTTTAAATGCCTTACTATTCTATCACACATTCTAAATACGAAAATTGTTACTCGATCCTGAGTTCGTTTCATTTATATCATGTCGATATTTAGCAAGTCAATAAACAAGTTTACATTTCCAGAATAACTTATTTATTTTAAGATCACGAGATGTGTTGAGCCAGTAGCTCTGTTCTTCAACCTTTTAATTGGAGACCTCGCCTTATTGGGTTAATGGGGGTGTGTCGAACAAATATAGCTCGTATTTGATTGGTGGGAACTAGTGTTGAAGACAACACTTTAATAAGAAGATGCCTGTTTAGTCTTTTAGTTTACTCTGCTATGAAATGCAAGGTCATTTCTGCCATATCTGCCAGGGGTTTCCCATATAGGCTACATCAGTCATTGCACTTTTACATTATGCTAGTTTTATAATACAGTTTTGTGACATGTTTACAATCATTTTTAAATCTTTGTTAATTTATCGCTCTTTAGGATGCCAAATGAGCCATTTTTGGAGATATTCAACTAAAATAAAGTGTTGTTCTTTTGTGTTCTTTCTATGATAAGATATAAAAAGAGTACAATACTGTATGTAACTATTCTGATGCTAAAAGCATTTAGTTTTTTTTCTTCTTTTTTTTCTTGTACACTCTTGGACATTTAAAGAGATCAAATATAACAATGCCATAAGTTTAAAGTTATAGAGCTCTAGTAAATGGTTTCCTCTGTTTTGGTGAAAATTAAATTAGGAAATCCATAATTCATTTCTGCCACTTAATCACTAAGCAAAGACAGACATTGAGCTTTAAAGCAAACTGCCTTGGGATTTTTATGACCCAAGGTCAGATGTTTTTAATATCTACAGAAACATCTAAATTATAATTTCACTGTAATTCAGATGGATTACAGTGGAGTTCTTGTGAGAAAAGCAAACAGCGCTATCATTGTCAAACAATACTAACAGCCAGTTCTTTACGTGCCAAACTACGGCAAAAGCTATGAATAAAATCTTTCTTTTTGTATGTCTCAAGAACAAGGCCTTTACTCTTGTATGCTTTTAAAATAATTATTTATTCAATATATTGACCTAGATGATCATGGCTTGAAGCAAAATCCTCATTTTTTCATTATGCACAGAAATGAATCACTCTTGTTCAATGATACTCAAGCAAAAATTTCAATAATACTTACATATTAACACACTGTGATATGTTTTTTTCCCCATGAAAATTTGAAATACGATTATTTGATTACAATTAAAAAATTGCAACACAGAAGAGACTAGATTTCTATAGTTTCTAAAAGTAATCACGAAAGAAAAAAGACCCTCTTGTAAAGGACTATGACTGACTTATTCCTTTTAAAATAGCTCTTCCCATTCTTTATATTCTCCTGAGAAAAGCAAACACGTCCTGTTTGAATGATGTTTATTATTACAGTGATAATAACAGAGCTTTTTTTGTCAAAATTCCTTCACTTCTTACAACCTTTTAACCTGTCATATCATAACAATTGTGGATTTTGCATTTCACTGTACTATTCAAGAAAACGTTTAAGCTTACAAAAAATGATCTTTAACTAAAGCCATTCAATCTCAAGTTTCAAGCTTAATCAAAACAGTAAGCTCTGCTGACAGTGTGTTATTATCCTTTTTAAAGTTCGTGGAATACTCAAAAATAGACTGAATATTTAAAAGAGAAAACGTTGCAATGTTGGTTTAATGGTCTACTATTTAATATGAACCGCAAATAATATTTTTAGTTTTATGTGCTTGTTGCAATTATTTCAGGATAGTCAGGAAGTACATTACATATCTACTGGTGATAAGAATTTTGATCAAATTTATATTTAAGCAATTTAAGTTGTGCTTCTATGGAAACCTGCATTATGATGTGTATTAATTCAACTTGTTATTATTCTGTTTCCTAATAAAAAGTAATATATATGACATGCGTCTGCGGTTAGTCTGAGGTTGTTAAGCCCTGTCAGCTAAATCAGGTGAGGAAAAATATTCAGACTGTACATAAAAAGAGTCATTAACTGCAGTCTAGAAGAGAAGAAAAGCACTGTACTTAAAAATAATGTTTAATTAGTCTGGGCACAGGATTTATGTTTACTTATTAGAAACTAAATGTCATTCTGTCTTGGTGTCAGCAGGAGATAAAACCATACCCAAGGCCCTCGGATATCCCGCTCTAGACTCGGAGTGTTGTGGAAAACTCAAAGAGCCGTCCAACGGGTTGCCTGTAGACTCCATCGCTGACTCCATCGACCTGTCAGGAAAGAACAAGAAGCGGAGAAACCGGACAACTTTCAGCACCTTTCAGCTGGAGGAGCTGGAGAAGGTCTTTCAGAAGACACATTACCCAGATGTGTATGCACGGGAACAGCTGGCACTGAGGACGGAGCTCACTGAGGCAAGAGTGCAGGTGTGTTAGACTCCACCTCCTGGGACAGACTGTTCAAGATTATATATTTAAATTGGTATTAGTAAAATTCAGAAAATGTAGGGTCTTATTCTTGTTTGTTCTCGCAAAGGCAGCATTTATTTGATGAAAAATACAGCAATGTTATGAAATATAGTTACATTTTAAATAACTGTTTTCTATTTCTCTATATTTTCAAATGTAATTTATTCCTGTCATGGCCATGCTGAATTTTCAGCAGCTATTAGCATATCATGATGTTTTTAGAAAATCATACTAATTGACTGAATAATATTTAGTGCTCAATAAATATTTCTTGTGAAAACTACTTAAACTGTCACACTGTTCCCTCAGTGGGGCCCTAAATTTACTTCACTATATTACAATTAAATCCTAATCTAATCATGACAAACTACATTTTGAGGTGTATGACTCTTAAATAGATATTTTACAAATTTTTTGGTTAAGAAATCAGGTAATTGAAAACTAAAAATCTCATAATTCATCCCATATTGAACTCATACATTGCATTACCATGGAAATGGTACATCAGCACCATATTAGAATTTAAGTTTGGATAGTGCACCTCAAGGTCTATGTTCAAAAATGTGAGTGACAGTTACCAGGTTAATATAAATTTCAAAAAAGTTTTTATTTGAAATCTAGTTTTTGTAACTGTGAAGGTCCTTACAAATCAGCAAAACACATCCTTGCTGAGTGAGGTATTCGTTTCTTTCAAATAAACCTATGAATAAACCATCTGGTTTCACTATTTTTTGTTTGATATATTTATGTTTTGTTACAAATTTAAATGCTTTCGGTAAACCTAAGGTTCCTCATTGATTAAATATACTGAATTTATTGAAAGAGTTTTATGTTTAATATTTGGATATTTAGGTGTGGTTCCAAAACAGACGGGCCAAATGGAGGAAAAGAGAGCGTTACGGGAAGATGCAAGAGGTGCGAAACCACTTTGCTGCTACATACGATATCTCCCTTCTCCCTCGCTCCGACTCATACCAGGTACACGCGCAAATACACAAACACAGATCACATAGAGAGCATAAGACGGAGCATGAGAACAAAAATGTAGCTTTTGTCTAAGATTTCAACACACACAGGGGAGTTGCTTTGGTTTGGCTGGAGACATAGTAGATATTATAATGATTTACATTTGTTGTCAGAAACACCGAAAGACTGAATTTAGCTTTATATTGTATGTTAGTGTAATGCCATTAATCTTGCCATATGGCACTGGCTTTGTATACATGCTAATTAAATGCAAAAAATATTCTAAAAATGATTTCAAAATGTGTTTTTTTCTGTCCACGCAGATGCAAAATAACCTATGGCCAAGCAGTGCGGGAACGGGAGGCGCCGGCGGAGCGGCCAGTGGTTGTGTTCTGGGAGCGGAAAACATGACATCGTCCTGTATGACCCCTTACCCCCATCCTCACGCCAACCTACCCGGGCTCATGGGCATGTCTGCATCTCCAGGCCATCCTCATCACCATCATCATCACCCCCCCCACCACCCTAGCATTAACGGGATATACTCACTCCATGGCTTCCCAGGAAGCCTGGGGGCCCATTCCTTTGAGCCCGGACCAGAGTCTGAATACAAGCCCTCAGGCCTGGTGGCCCTGCGCATGAAAACCAAAGACCCCGGGAGCCTGTTATCCTGGCCGACATGACCGTGCAGCTGCGACTGCGATTGTGATGACATCACTGAGCCAACAAACAGTTAGCATGCCTGCACAAACCGGCCTGTTAGTGCTACTCACCAACACACAGCTGAAGACACTATTTTAACGCTCAATTTACACATCTTGTTTTTGCAGACTTTCAGATGTTTTCACTGCAAAGATACATTTGATGCCCGGAATTTCTTAATCTGATTCCCTTTGGAAGCATCTCATTTGTTTGTGTGTTTGTTGAAATGCTATGAGCCATAATGGGCTTAGCACACAACTTGTTCTTCCCGGGATACTTAAATTGTAAAAATGATGTGATGTTAATTACCAACAATGATGTGCAACATGTTTATTTAAGATTGTTAATGTTAATCTCATAGTTTCAGTGTATGCAATGGTTTAGCCCCATTATGTATACATGTAGCCCCAGTCAATAAATGATTTTACATTTCCAAATTTGTCAATTAAAATGCATCACCACTAAATACAGCAAATAAATGTGTGGGTCTGGTAAACCATGGCAGGAATGACGTATTACTGTATATAGATTGCATTTTGTGTTGCTGATTGCTTATGGATTACTAATTTTAATTAGGGATGCATGATATTTTGAAATCATATATTGACTGATATAACAGTTTGCTTTTTTATTTTATTTAATAGTTTTGGTCTGTATTAAATATCAACGTGTACAAGCTCTTTCTCAAATTTTTCAAACGTAGCTATTATCTAACACTCACTTAAACATAAATAACAGTGTTAAATGTCATTTTTAGAATGCCCAGACAATTTGTGCATTTGAATTAATACATTTTAATATTCATTGTTTTATTTAGGTAGAATTTTACTGAATTTGAATACCATCATCCTTGAAAATATTTTTGGTATTCTGCACCAATTTAAATATCCATGCATCCCTAATTCTAGTCTTGAATAATATCCAGAATGTGTAGTTTTACTATAACACAGAAAATTGTACAGGCTCAGGCAACTTTGGGACTCATATGAACATCTCATAAAATTCTAATGCAACAAAAATATTTTGTGTGCAGATTTCTTAAGGCTAGTATAATACAAGTTTCCAAGTAAGGTGAAATGTTTTTTGTTTTGTTTTTTACTTGAGCGAGAGCATGATCATCTAATGTGTAATTTTAAATGTATGTTTTGCTGTAGGCTGGCTATAAAGGCTTTCAAATGTCACCCGATACATCAGCAGCATGTGACAGGCCTGCTAATACAAAACCAACTAAGTGACCACAAACCCCTCACTTTCAAACTGATGATGGATTCCAAGGTTTTACTCTGTCACATCCATCAACGGTGGGGTCTTACAGCTGGACAGAACCACAAAGCCTAATGAATTATGAATCAACTTACATGTTATGCTACTGTTTAAAAGAGCCTTGGACGAAAGTCAAAACATAACTTGAAAAGTAATGCAGACCCCAAGTTTATGAAGCTGGTTATGTGGTCGATGTATTGCATTTTAAAAAAAATACAAAAACATTTTTGCATGGTTTGAAATGCACCTGGGCTTCGATAACTAAGAAAAGTAGTCAAATTCTACCTAAGAAGGCCTACATATTTTTAACATTCAGTTCCTGTGACATTGACTTTTAATGACAGCTATGAACAGGGCTTCTAAACAACAACAAGCATTCTAAATTCTGTTCTGAGACAACTGAATGTCAGTGTACAGTTGATCGTGTTTGATGTGTTTTTGGAATCCCAATCCTGTGGGAAATAGCTGCAGTTAACGTGTTCTGTTGATACAAGTGCCAAACTGCCTTGAGGAGGGCAGTTCTGTGACCCTGCCATGGGACCGGTGTGGGTTTTTCAGTTCCATCTGGGTTCAATGACTGCATGCCAATCCTGCCAGGCACTCTTTCAGGGTGATTCACTTAATTTAGATGACACATAAGACGAAATTGCTTGAGATGAAAAAAGCTGCAGTGACAGGATTTTCAAAGCTTTTCTCATTTTCCTAATTCTCAAAATGGGAACAGATTGACAGTCGCTTTGGGGCAAGCATTTTCTGCTGCTTCTTTCCTTTGTGCATCGCGGATGACAGAAACGCTGGATCACATTAAGTGCCAGTGCAGTGGACCATGCCGTGTTTTGGAGAAAGTTGACATGTGGTTCCAATAGAGGATAGAAAGGAAGGCTGACAGAAACTCTCTCCACCCACAGCTTTGAATTCCAGCCTGATCTTTCAAGAAAATGGAGCCAGCTCCAGCTACACATGCAAACTGATTAAATCCCAGATTAAAGGATGTGATAAAGAAATACAGTTCAGGAATACAAGAGAAGCGTTGCTAAATAGATGTGAATAACAATGAAACAGACAGGGATAAAAAAATGTACAAAGAGAGCGTAGTGTGTTAAACGTTGTAGGCTGTAAAAGAACAGACTCACAAGATAGCCTACAAGAAATGTAAAAATCTAAGATGAAGATAAACTTTTTTTAAAAAGCAGGAAAATTAGGCAGTTTTAATGACACTTGGTAGAAAATAAACTAGAATATACTAGATTTTGCATTTCTGTCTTTAACTCTTTTTAGTAGACAGAGTTATTTGTATAGAAGCCACTTGTTTTGCATGTACTTCCGGATTAAAGCGTCTGTAGGTTGTCCTAAATATAATATATATTCCTTTTAATAGCCTATTTGTCCTTTTACATAACATTTCTATTAGCTTTTTGCAGACAAAAAGAATTAAATTGTTCTGAAATAAATCAACAGAACCGACATGGTAAAAAAGCTGCTCTTCACGTTTACACTAACGTGACCCTTCCCTTCACCTCACTGAAAACAGGTGAACAACACCATCTGTTGGACACAAAGGGAACTTCGAGATTTCTTCTTAGTTTTATTTTTATAGAATTTTTTTTTTTTAATTATAGGCACGCATTCTTAATTTTTTTATTAAATGTGAGGTAAATTTACTAGTCTTTAGGTATCAACTAAAAGCAACAACTCTTTTAAATTAAAACAAATTATATAGTTTTCCCTGCATGATTTGCGGATTTATCATGTTGACAAAAAAATATCAAATAGAGGGCAGAAGCAGATATAACATTTTCAAAGCATGTCCTCACAACATGGGAGGAGATCAGTTAAATGTCACCTTTCTTGTGTCTATGGTAAATATTTGGCGTTTGAAGCTAAAATGGTGTACTCCGAGACTGGGCGCTGTACGGGAAGTCCTGATTGACAGACAGAACGACCAATGGTCTTGACGTTTCTCAGAGAATCAAGCCAATCAAAGTCGACGGGCGGGTCATGTTTTAGTCTTGACAAGATGGCGTATGCGGTTGTTTTGCCGCAGGGACACTGAACAAATCATACAGTTTCTCGTGTAAAATCGTCGACATTGCAGTAGAATTAACTGTTAAAAAGTGTTTTGTTAGGCGCGCGAAGCCAGAGGACATCTAACATGAAAGGGAAAGAGCGGTCGCCGGTGAAAAAGCGTTCAAGGGCCTTGGATGATATACGAGACAGGGGAGGAAGCCATCCGACCAGTAAGAAAATGGGGGTTATCTCGATATCTGGCGGTGGGAGCAACAACGGCAATAGTTCGTCTAAAAGCGAAGGGGGTTCTGCACGACGAGGGCTGATCGGAGATAAAAGAGACGGACGGGATTTTGACGGACATGTCTCAAGTCGGACTGGAAACAACCACGGCTACACCAGCCCTGTTGCGAGCTCGAGCGGCAAGAATCACGCCTCGAGCCTGTCCTTAGAGGCGGCCGCGCGCACCAACTCGCGCGGAGAGTCGCGCGCCCCGCTTCCCACAAACGAAAGTGAGTACAAAACTTTAAAAATCAGCGAGCTCGGCTCCCAGCTGAGCGACGAGGAAATCGAGGACGGCCTTTTTCACGAATTCAAAAAATTTGGCGACGTGAGTGTTAAAATCAGCCGAGTCAACGACGAGAGAATCGCATTCGTCAACTTCAGGAGACCGGATGATGCCAGAGCGGCGAAGCACGCGCGAGGCCGGCTGGTGCTCTACGACCGTCCTTTGAAAATTGAGGCGGTCTACTTGAATAGGAGGAGAAGTCGATCTCCTGTTAAGGACCATTTCTCTGTCGTAGCAGGCCACAGACATTTGCATACTCAGAGGCCACTTTCTCCAACCGGCCTGGGTTACAGAGACTACCGGTTACAGCAGTTAGCGCTGGGTCGGCTTCCTCCTCCCCCACCCCCGCCGCTACCGAGAGAGCTTGAAAGAGAAAGAGAGTTCGCATTTTATGAAGCCAGGGCGCGGCCCGCGTACATCGCGGAGCGCGCTGCTCCTTTCCGGGAGGAGGACTTTATCTCTCCCGAGGACGACCAGAGAGCAAACCGCACACTGTTTCTGGGTAATTTGGATATTACTGTGACTGAAAATGATTTGAGGAGAGCTTTTGAACGATTTGGGACCATCACAGAGGTGGACATCAAAAGACCGTCCCGGGGCCAGAGCAGCACCTATGGCTTTCTTAAATTTGAAAACTTGGACATGGCCCATAGAGCAAAAATGAGCATGTCTGGGAAAGTTGTGGGCAGAAACCCTATAAAAATTGGCTATGGCAAAGCCACCCCCACCACACGCCTCTGGGTGGGTGGTCTTGGACCTTGGGTGCCTCTGACTGCGCTAGCCAGAGAGTTTGACCGCTTTGGCACTATCAGGACTATAGACTACAGAAAAGGGGACACCTGGGCTTATATTCAGTATGAAAGCCTGGACGCCGCTCAGGCGGCCTGCACACACATGCGTGGATTTCCTCTCGGCGGCCCTGACAGGAGGCTGAGGGTGGACTTCGCTGACACGGAGCACCGCTACCAGCAGCAGTTCTTGCAGCCCCTCCCTTTGCAACACTATGAAATAGTGGCTGAGTCTTTCGTCCACCGTGCCACCCCTGAGGCCATCAGGGTCAGAGAACGGACTCCCCCACCACTGCACTTCAGAGAACGTGAACTGTATGCTGGGGCTGAGTGGCCTGCGCCTGCCATCCGTGAACGTGTACGAACTCCTGCCTTCGAGCCCCTCGAACACTTGGAGCGCGAGCGACGGCGAGAGGCCTGGTCACTGGAGAGGGAGCTGCCGGGCAGGGATGCTGCACGCAAGCGTCGACTCATGGAGGACGGGAGACATCTGGAGTGTTCACCTGACAGCAGCAGCGAGTGGGCGGCCCGACGGCGCAGGCCGCCATCTCTCGAGGGCAGCCCAGGAGGGAGTAGTCGAGATGGACGATTTAGCGACTCTGAGCGGCCAGTGAGAGCAGACCGGGTGTCCCCTGCACGAGAGAGCCGCAGCAGCCTAGACCGAGGCCCAGGTGAGAAGCGCATCAAAAGCAACAGCAGCCTCTCAGAGTCCAGTATCGGCGCGAGTCCTGCGGAGAGAAAGCGCAAAGCGGCCGAATCAGCCAAAGGTGTCTCCAAAAGGGACCGATCCGAGAGCAGCTCCAAAAGCAGCCAGGTTTCAAAGCAGGACGCAGGGGGCAAGCTGAGTATGGCCTGGAACGGCATGCTGCTCCTAAAAAACAGTAACTTCCCAGCCAGCATGCACCTCCTGGAGGGGGACCTGAGCGTTGCTAACAGTCTCCTCATCGACGGCAGCATGGGCGATAAAGTCACACAGCTTCGCATCACACAGCGTCTTCGCCTCGACCAGCCCAAGATCGACGAAGTGTCTCGGCGCATCAAAGTCGCAGGCCCAGGCGGGTATGCGGTTCTACTGGCAGTTCCAGGCAGCTCTGAGGAGACTTCATCTTCGGACCCAGCAGCGTCGACGCAGAGGCCCCTGCGCAACTTGGTTTCGTACCTGAAGCAAAAGCAGGCCGCCGGGGTCATCAGTTTACCCGTGGGGGGAAGTAGAGATAAGGACAACACTGGGGTCCTGCACGCATTTCCACCATGTGATTTCTCTCAGCAGTTCATAGATTCTTCTGCCAAAGCTCTTGCCAAAACGGAAGAGGACTTCCTGGTCATGATCATTGTGCGAGGAGCATCTTAACAATCATAAATACACACAATTCAAATGTTGTTAAATGCAAGCTTCTCTAAATGTCTCTTAATTGCATGCTCTCTAAAGCAGAAGTGGTACTAGAGTAAAGGGCAAATGTTATTATTACCTGCTCTGCCAAACCTGTACAAAAAAAAGAGAGAAAAAGGCCCATTCTTATAGCAAAGTTTAGCTCTATAGCAATATATTTGTTTTCATTTGCAATTTATTCAGAGGTCTAGTTTGTGATAAGTTGTACCCTGCTTAAAAGAATGAATGATATTGGGAATATTAGAATAGGAATTTAATTTGCTATTGGTCATTAAACGCTGTCTAGTTCCAACACTTCCTATCAACATGTATTTCAGTCAGATTCCAGACAGTCATCCCTGTACGAAATCCTTTTTTTGTGAATGTTCATTTGTTCACATGTTCATGATTATCAATTAATTTGATTTAATGGGAACCTGGTTTATGTGTCTTGATGCTTTGAACAATCATTCAGTAATGGGGAGTGTAATATAGGTGTATGGTCCTGTAGGCCACTAAAACAGGCAGAGTATTTTGCTCAGTGCATGTTGATGCTAGTGTTGTACAGTAAGCCGTTGCAGAGGTTTAATACATGTAGCCAAAAATGTCATCAGTGTTATAGCGATGGATATAGGCTGCATTTTAACACCCCTTTATCACATTAAAAATAATTTGTGAACATATTTTGATTATAAAAGTAGATATTAATAAGCCCTCCTTAGACCAAGGTGTAACATATTCAAGCTTTCAGTTCATTTAAAAAAGAAAAAGGTGTTCTGACATATTTTCATATTTTTTGGGTTACATTTGAAAGGTTTTGAATGATTCTGGTTTCAAAGTGGGATGGAGTGAAATGTCTCGGTTTAAATTCTAATGGGTCTCAGAGAATTAGTTTGATTGCATAAGGTGGTTTTAATTTATCCCTCCCCACAGGACTGTCATAATTTCCCAGGTTAAACCATGTTGCAGTGAAATTGTTAGTAATGGTATTATTATGAAGGTCTCTTTATAAAGTTAAAGAAAAAAGGTGCATTTGCAACAAAAACAGACTTTTCCATTCATCTATGTAAAGTGCATGTGCCCTATTAATGTGATATTGTCTTAATCGCCCATAAATTGGTAGATATGCCATGTGGATAGCACTAACAAATTAAGGTGTATAACAAATGTAAAAAAAGATACATCAAGCCCACATATTTGTACAAAAAAAGAGACTTGATGCCCTAAAGATTTGGTTCCTGTGCACTGTAAGACAGTCCTATGTTTTATTTCATTGACATACCGTTAATATAGACGTACATTTAAGTATGGTTTTTAGTTTGAAATATTACACAATGTTGTGGTTCTTAGGTGTCATCATTTGAATGGTTTTAAAATGGCATTCTACACTTTTCTCTAAAATCCTGAAGAAGTAGAAATTTGTGTTCTTAGTCTGTTTAGCTAATTGCAGTGTACTGACCTGAAGCGTAACTAACATCTTTTCTTGTATGACTTTTCTATTCACACTAAATTGTGTTTTAAAAGTTGATTGCTTGGTGATTTCACAACATAGCAGCTGTTTGTGTACATGAATAAATGGACATACTGTACGTTCAGTCCTGGCCACACACGACAGGACAGGACAGGAAATGGACCGTTTCACAAGTGGACTTCACATGGCTGGAAGCAGAAATGATTGTTTGAAATGATTCAGGAGCCCTTTGGATACACGGGGGCAAGAGCTTTCCATTTAGTGTTAGTGTACTCTCACAGAGAGCATCTTCCTGCTTGTGTAAATTTTTTTTTTTTTGTGCTTACAGTTCCCGTATTTAAACGGAAATAATGACACTCTTGATTTGTGCTGTGTTTACCTAATTTCTTGATTGGGGGAGAAAGAGGAAGCGGTCACTCACTCCTTGCACAGCTTCTGACGTGGCTGTTTGTACACACACAAAAAAAAGTGCACTGGCCCCTCATTTGATTATATCACGCTATCAATAAATTGTTTCATTTGAGGGAGAAAATGTTTATTCGTTGGAAATCAATTGAAGAACGCCTGCTGCTGCTTTTTTCGGTTGTGTTTCGGGAGGAATTGTTGCTCGATTGCTTGTTTCTGCTCAGGAAAGAGAAGTTCTCCTCCGGGATCAGTCGTGGCAGTGAAGGGCGAGAGAGGCTCGATGTTGTTGTTGATCTGTGTTTGCCACCCTTGTGTCCTGGAGTTGCCCAAGTGCTAAGTAACTCGGGGGGGCACTGCTGCTCTCCCCAACCCTCAAACAGATCAGGCAGCGGGGGGCCGTTCTGCTGAGCTTTGAGATGTTTACGCAGACCTTCACCTAAACTGAAATCTTTGCATTCTCCCAGGCTGGCGGCTGCTTCCTGTATGTGTCCTTCATCTGGAAGTATCCAGGCTTGCAGTAACCTATGCACGAACCTCAAATCAGTGATTTCCAATATCAGAGGAGCAGGCGTTTGTGTATCCCATCCTTTGATTTCGTCCGATATGATTTTGATTTGCTCCATTGAAAATCAGTGAAGGAAGAGGATTTAGAAAAGCCAGAAGCATTTTAGCCTTCGAAATTGTCGAGTTCTGATAGTTTGGTTTGCTTAAACATTTGTTTTCCGAAAGAAAACGATGATCGGTACGTGGTAAATTGACCCTTCGTTGTGAGGAACCCCTGAAAGAAAACGTGCTGCCCTGTGTGAACCCCACCCAGAGTTAACCTGGAGTTTGCTTGCGAGGAGCCTCATCAGGAGGAAGAAAAATGAACTTCCCTTAGTAAGATGTCCAGTCAGCTGCATCACTTCACCAGCAGCTCGTGAGGATGCAGACCAGTCCTCTGGTGTGGGTGGTGAGTAGGGAGTATTTGCTTTATACCAGGTCTTTAGACTTTAGAAGTCTTCCTGGTGCAGGTAAGTTTCAGTTAAGTGTCAGCAAATACAATAGAATTTTGCCATTGGTTGTAACTCTGACATGTTGGCGTAGAGTCTCAATAATCTAATTGTTACAATACATGTAATATTTTAGGTAGGTGGTTATTGTGATTTTACACACAAATTGGTAACCGTGATAAAATCTTAAATCATGAGTTTACCTAAAAACCTAAATTTACCTACATTTTTTTAGTTTTATTAATAATCTGTTATGTTTAATTAAATGGGCAAATGCAGTTAAAACACTCTTTAAAATATGTTTTTGTGTTTTACAGAGGAAGGTCATATGTTTGGGACAATTTTTCCAAAATAATGAAAAATATATATTTTTAGGTAAACTATGTCTTAAAGCTGATTATATTATATATTTGTATTTTTAAATGTAGGAAAAACTAATAACTTTATTATTATTAATAACTTTAAATAAATCTTTTGGTAATATCCCTTAGAGCGGTCTTCAACTCTGCTCCTGAGGACCCAGATTTGATTAGGACACTCCACAGTGACAGTAAACTCCACAGGACAATAGGTCCCTAGGAGCGGGGTTGAAGACCAGATTCAACTGTCTTCATTCAGATCTTTCGAACACTAAAATGACCCTAAAAACACAAAGTTATAATAAAAAAAAAAAGGTTGTGGATGTTCATTCATTTTAATTTTGGTTATAAATATTACAGATTGCTTTTACTAGATCTAAAACAATTACATTTACAATTTACTCTTTAAAATATAATACAATCCCCCACTTTTGTCATTCAGAGATCTTATTTCTTATTATTCAAGCTTAACTAAATTTACTTTTAGACTTCAGCATTATAGTCAGCATTATAAATCTAACACTTCATTTGCTTATGACTTCTAATGTTCATTTGAACTTTGTAACAGGTTACTTTGTTACGATTTCTTAAAACATTAGGAAGATAATTGAGTCTGGTTTCACAGGTTCCTACTGAATTGTCCAAGCGTTGTGTTGTTTTTCTAAAGATGGTTCAAAATAATCAGTTTCAGAATTATCAGATGACTAGAAAATCATGCAACTGCTCATTTAGCTCTAAATAAACTTCACTGATTATGTGCTTATTGTGGGGATTGGTTGAATTAGTATAAATAACAATAATGTCCTAAAGATATTAGATTGCATAAGGTTGTTTTAATGTTTTTCCACATTTCCCTCCATAGGACTTCATCTGGTATACTGTGAAGGTCACTTTATAAAGATAAAGACAAACAATAATTGTCTTTACAGTCATAGATCTGTCAATATGAATACAATCTACAAACATTTTATGAAAAACAATTAGATGGTCTAGTCAAATATCACAGTACAACTAAGAAACATTGGCTTTTATTTCATATTTAGACTGTTTCTGTTGGTTTGTCTCATTTTAAAGGCTGCCCTTTCTGAAGGCCGCATTTAGTATTCACATACATCATCAAGACTGCCTCATTTAGAAAAGTAACCATTACATTCCAATTTAAGAGAAAAATAATTTATGCCTCGCCAGTTAATATTATAAACACTTCAGAAATGAGACAACCCTAAGGTTGCTGTCAAATACGACCTCATGAGGGCGCAGCTCTTGAAATGAAACAGTCTTCACTAGGAGCACAGATGGTCTGAGATCTAACTAACATTAAAATCCGCTTGCATTCACACGTATAACTGAAATAATTCATTTCTGAAACTTTATTTTCAGTTACACATATCAGAAGCCGTGGCGCACAGCTGTAGTCTAATGCTTTCTCCTGTATCTTCACCACAGTTCTGACTGACTGGCTTGTCTTCAGATGCTACGGAGCAGGCCTGGTAACTTGGTAACGGGTAATGCTCAAGCCCCTCCTCTGACCTCATTTACATAATCTCTTTGTGCAGTCCATGCACTGTTCCCTTCACACTTTTCCAAGTAATGAAAAGAGCACATTAAGTCTGACAGTCCAAAACATTAGCTCATTGTTCTTGGTTGTAGCTTAGCTCTCTGCATAAGCTACCACATGATGACTATAAGCTATTTCAGGCCTCACAATAGGCTTTCTACCTCCTCTCTGATCTTACTAGGAATGATCATACTACTCTGAAAGTTGATTGGAAAGATAAATGCAGTCAGAAAGAGTTAACTATGAACTCTTATACCTTATATAGCAGGGAATCTGATGATTGTGTTCAAAGATCTGTTTACATCATTGATGTTATAGGTGACCTTTTATTTCAAACGTCCACTTTTGCGAGACTATTTGCTGGTGTTTTTTTAACTAACGTTCTGATCTGATTGTGTTCCAGGTGGACAGATGTGAGTATCTGCTGAGTAATGAACGAACACACTTGGGCTGCCTTCAAGACGGTTTGTTATTGATTAGTAGCCTGTGTCACCCGCATCTGAACAAACGTATTTAAATATTCATTTTTATGTCCGTGTAACTTTTTTTTACACATTATTATGTGCTGTTTTTGGTGTCTGCAGAACAGTATTGCATTGTAGGTATCTATTCATCAGTGATTAAACATGAGCAGAGTGCAGTGCATCTCATCTCGACTCACATTTCCGTAAGTACCAGATTATTTCTTGAGTAATTTAGTTTAAATGGTTTAGAATGAAGTAGGCTTATATTAATACTAATGATGCCTATGATTGCTACTTTTGTATTTAAGGAATGTCTTGGAATTGATGCATGAGATATGTTAATTGTTGTGTGCTATATGAATCGTTCTCAATAAAGATAACCTTTTACACTACTTTGTGCTGTTTTTTGTTGTAACACATGAAAAGAATGAGTGTATGTTTTTTTAAAAACACTATTAAAGATAATCAATGGACTTCAGACAGTGCTGTTTCAGAGATGATATTTTCTGGATTGCTATTTTCTTTTTGCTTTTACTGCTAGCTTTAATCCTGAGCACTGTCAACAAAACATAATAATGACAAAAAAACCCACAGACAACAAAAAACGTTCATCTTATAATCCTCAGGCCAGCATCATGCGATTACATTTTTCCAAAAGTACAAAATAGTACAGTACAGTTTTGCTGGTGAAGTCTGTCATTGACATTAATAGTGTTATTGCGTCCCCTTAACTGTCTTTAAGGCTACAATTTATACAATTTCCTTTTAAAACACTAGCCCATTTCTCCAAAAGCCCTGCTTTGATCAAGCTAGAGTTATAAGGAAAAGCTTATTAAAACAAAGTTTCAGTGGTGTATTGTTATCTTTATGATGTGCTTATTTGTTAAATTGTCACATTTGTGCGTGTCTTGCTCATTCTAGGAACTACTTAGTTTGTCATTACTTGGCTGAAAAGACTGGGACATTCCAGAACATGGACTGCCTGTTAATTAACGCAACATTCCAAGTGCAGTACATGTCTCGTGCCTCTAGAGGGCAACAGCTACCAGAGAGAACTGACAACATTTGCGCAGTATCGAGATTTTTCTATCAACACAGGACATGTTCAAATGCATAGATTGATTCATTATATTTCTGCTGCATCTTTGGCTCTCATCACAGGATATTTAGCACAGTCGTTGTGTACAAAGGCAAAGAGCGGTGATAAACAGTGCACTGTATTATACCCAACAAAATCAGAACCTTGAAATAAAAATGACAAGAAGTATAAAGGATTTGCACTTTAGAGAACGCTCAATATAAATACTCAGCATCTGGGCCTTTTGTACAGGTGTGCATGAAGGCACAAGCCAACTGACCTAATTCTTGCAAAACTTGGCAACTGAAGAATATTCACTTGTATTCACACAGTGGTATGTTCCAAAAAAAAATCTCTTGGTTGTTGTGTTGTCAGCAGTAAATGACAGTGTGACTGATTTGGCACCAATGAAAAAAAAAAAAAACTGGAATAATCTGGCCCAAAATGTCTTCCAGTTGGGGCACTAATGACAAAATCTGTTGATGTTAGCCATTATGACTTGATGCAGTCCTTTACACAGTACTGAGCTTCATAGCAAAAACACATTAACAGACATGAACACGCATTAAAGGCTAAAGAAGGAGGCTCACAGAGTCTTAATAGGCTTATTGCATAGACCCATCCCCATCTGACAAAATACTCTTAGTATATTTGCCTAAGTGGCCTGTGATACAAATGTGCAATCATATCAGTGAAAGCATTTGAGTAACTTTCTAATGTCGGAAGATCCAGATTTATTATGTGCTGTAAAATGAAAGCTTATGTGGTGACGAAGGCTTGTCCCCGTGCTGATCTGATTGCCATTAAAGATGGCGGTAAGAGAAGCAAGAAGTAGATTTTTTATAAAACAATTTAACCAGCTCCATTCTCAAAACAATAGTAGTTTGCATTGTAGTGTCCTGAAGCATTCATTTAGTGGTCTCTGCATTCAAATGAGCATTCATTTGCTTGCCACGCTGTGGTCCCGCCGAATTTTCAGAACAGGTTTTCTTCCGATCAGCCCTCAGAGGGTGAACCGCATGACATGGTGGAAAGTAAAATGGCTTTGAGTTTAGTCCTTTATTATACAACACCATTCCTCTGAGGCGCCGGGCAGAAACAGCCATTGCTCCACATCAGTTCTTGGTTTAGCGTCTCTAGCCGCTTCTTCCGGCCTTGCCAGCGCCTCGCCAGAGGCTCAAGGAAAAGAGAAACTGATGATAACAGATAACACACACCTGCCAGGTAGAAGGAGCAGTCGTAGGTCTGAGTGTAGTCGTACAGGAAGCCTTTGGGATGAAGTGCAAAACATTAGCCGTTTAGAAAACTGCTGATTGATTGACAGCTTTCCTTAAATAGTCAATGAAGGTCAGTGCAGAAAAATGCAAACCTTTATTTAAAATCTATTTTTTTCTTTCTTTGCACGATATACTGTAGATCGGACTGAAACCTGACACTTGAGATGATGGACTGATGGAAAAAAAAACAGAATGCCTCCACACCTGTTTTCTGACTCGATATGCTTTTAAAACCATGGCTTGTTTTCACTATGCAAGCAGCACCGGGTTATATCCGGAAAGGCCTTGGGTAGGATAGAAAAATCAGTTTTGCTTCCCTGGCTGCTCATTATTTTTTTGGGGGGTGGGGGTTGTGGAAGGGGGCCCTGACAAGATGGTTCATGTTAGCATAACTGTGTTACAGAGTTCAGGGGAAGGTCTATACTCGCCTTCCTAAAGAGGCCCCTCTTCAAGACTTGTTTTTCCAAGAACTGTAGTTCACTGTAGAACTGTTCTATGTTAGGAGATTCTGTATTTATGTTGATGACTGAACATACTTAATAAATAGCAGCAAATAAATATATCTAGTAGCCTAATGGAATTTGTTTAGCAATAAATGGTAATGAAAATGAGCCTTATACTGCATATTTGGAAAACTAAAGTTCAAAATGCTTTAAATCTGTCCAGACAGGTAATACTATTTTTAGGTGGGTTAACAGGTCTCCCATCTGTAACCCTCTTAAACGGAAATATGAAACTGTATGACCTCAGAGTCCCTCAAGCCACACACACAGAAGCAAGCTTGTCTTACACATTATAATGTCCAGCCAAGTCTTTCCAGAGCTTCTGGTTATATTGGTGAGACATCAAGGCTGTGTTCACCTACTGATGTTTATCGCTTTCGTGATCTAGTCAAGGAGTTCATCCAAACTCCACATACCTGCCAGAGGAGGACCTGTTAGACAGCCAAGCCCCACAAAGAACATTGAGAACCCCATCGAGTTGTTCAGCTTTTCAGAGCCCACCAAGTCCACCTGGAAAACACAGACGGAGAAATTAATAATATTTATAACATATGACATATGGCTTTTCTGACTGAGCCAGAAATAAATGTACTTTGGTTAGCAAGCTTAAATAGAGACAGATATATATATATACATATATGAACAATGTAAACATATTTTGTTACAATGCACAACTCTTATTTTCAGCACCATACACATACAGTATGGAAAACTGTTTGTAAAAATCAATTCTCTTGCCATTAATCACATTTACTTATATTTACACATAAGAGAAAAGTTTATTTGCATATTACAGTTGCATATATATATATATATATATATATGTGTGTCTGTGTCTGTAATTATAGCGGTATATATATGTTGTACCAAACCTGTATGAGTGAATTCCTTTGAACATTAAAAAAAGCATTTGCTTGCCTCCATTGACTTTCATAGTACAGACAAAATACTATCGAAGTTAACGGGGGCTAGAACAGTTTCTACCTTCAAAATATCGTATTTTGTGTTCAGCAGAAGAAAGAGTTTCATGCAGATTTGGAACAACCAGAAGGTGAGTATAACATTTTCATGTTTGGGGTATTTTCATAAGTTATTTTCATAAAAACTACTTCTTACACGCACATTCAGCTAGCATATTTAATGTCTATACGTGCTGGCAACAGACTGTTTTCCCCATGGGGCTTTTTAAGCACTAATTCTGTCTATCTGGATCACTGAGAGGGATTCCAGGTTGTAAAAAATATTTGAAAGGTAAAACCTAAGATTCCTTCCAGAGGAGTGGTGTGCTGCAGTGCCCTCTGTCAATCTAGCCCTCTCTCCTTACACTGCAGCAGCACAAGAACTTCACGTATCAGTACTGGAAAGAAGACCTCTCTATGAGCAGGAGTGAAGAAAACTGCATTAGGATATCCCCATTTGTAATGAACAGAAGCTCACATACTTTTATGCTGCTGGTAACACTGAGAAAAATCACGAAACAACAAACCAAACAAGTGAAATTTCAATTTTAAATTGAACTGAGCATTATCTATATTTTAACATTTATGTAAGATCTTCGTAAGGCCCAGGCCTGCCAGTACTCACCAGCACAGGAAGTAGGAGAGCCATGTACCCCCCACAGAAGATTGCAAAGAAAATGGCATAGACCATGAGCAAGATGTATGAGGTGGCCAGAGGGGAGAGAAGATTGACCACACCACACAAGATCAGGTAGGCCTTATGGTAGTGATACTTGTGAACCAAATTCCTGTCTGTAACCCAGCCAGATGCAAGTTGGGCCACCGTCTCTGTTATACCTGTGAGAAAGAAAAACAGCTGAAAACTGACCACTTAGTATTAGATTCTTTGAGGTTTCATCCTTATATAAAATTGCTGCCTTATGTTAATACTCTGGAATGTTGTTCCGAATCCGTTTTACCACTTTATGTAATATGTAAACGTTACAAGGTTCAAGCTGTGTGACTGTCAAAGTTAAAAATGACTAAAACATTGAAGATCTAAATGGCCAATATATATAGTATATAACTTTCTGTTTTTAGTATATTATTCTATTTCTCCCAACATGGAGAATGAACAGGTTAGTATTAGTTTCAAATATATATATATATATATATATATATATATATATACATACATTTAAAAAAAAAAGAAATTAGTGAACAATAGAAACAGTGAAGACTTTTATAATGTTATAAAATTTGTTTTACATATCCTTTTATTTATTTATACAAAATAAATGTTGGACTGCTGAACTATGTTCATCAAAGAATCATCAAAATTGATCTGAATGAATAATTATTAAGCAGCGGAAATAAATATAAAACATTTTTTATAGCCATTTTAAAATTGCACCGTATTCGTAATCAAATTAATTCAACCCAGGTGAGCATAAAATACTTCTTTCGAAAACATTAAACAACCCCAAACCTCTGAACTAGGCACGCATGGTGTATATTTAACAAACTGCTGCTTAACATACTTTAAGTGAATTGACACTTTGCTTGAAACCTCTGGCGCAATCTGTTTTTCAGTTCAAAGATTCACAGTAGAGGAACCGAAGTAATGATAACAGGCTAGTTATTTTGTGGTGTGCCGTACAAAGCGTTCAGTACTTTATGTTTGCTGTTGTCTGTGTATGTGCGTGTGCAGCAGAGCTTTATTGAATAGTCTAGGAAAAGACCTGAGGCAGCACTAGTGCAGATTCATACATACACAACAGATCCAAAATGTGATACTTTCTGCTGACATGTAGGCTGTGACCATTTACTGAACAAAAAACCACATACACAAGATTATACTCATTCACAACCTATTAAATCACACTCTGAATATGCTTACACAACACCCAGAGGGGTTGGTATAATCTGACCAGCTCATATAGATCCAATGGCTTGAACTGATGCTTCAGTTTGTGCACATGTGGAGTCATTTATTGCTGGCCAGACATAAAACAAAACAGCTGCTCAATGTTTGCATGTCCTCGGTGCGCCGCAAAAGGTGAGGTCCTGGTGTGCCTCGCTTGGACCCGAAGACATTTTGACGAGTTGTTTGTGTGTTTAAATCCCAGCAGGGCCATTGAGTTTCACAGCTGTTCCTGTCATGCTTTGCACAATGAAACTTCAATACAGAATCTCAGTGACACAAAGTAGGATCCTAGTCCACAAAACTCTGTAGTGTATAGGAGGACTTTCACCGGGGTAATCGGGCATGTGACAGGTGTTTGTGTCTTTGTGTACTTCACTCAGCGGACACAAAAGGACTGGACGAATGCAATGTCCCCACTACATCAAAGACAGACAATAGGCCCTCACTGAGGTACAGAGCGACCAAATGCATGTCCGATCGCTACCAGCTCATTAAAACACAAAACGTGTTTGGCTCGTCTCTGCACTCTCTTTTGTCTGCATTGCTGCCTCGGTGGCGCGCCACACAATGTCAGCCACTTCAGAATTGGGCACTGAACTACCAGGCCTCACGGCAGCTACTTGGACTGTTGCTTAGCGACTTCCCTCGGCTCGTCGACAGTGAGTGACCTGCCACGAGGAGACTGAGCGTTAGTTCCCTGCTTACCCTATCCGATGTGAAAACAGCTTTCAAAGTGCGGGTGGGGGTAAGGAAACATTTTGGAATATTGCGATTGTCTCAATTTGTGCACTTATGCACTATTTGTAGCCATTTTGTAGTATTCATATTGCAAGTATATACCAAAAATTCCAAAAAGAAAAAGTCCATCTCCATGTTTAAAGCACTTAATTAACCAGAAAATAGGGGAGGGTGTATTAGACAGACGCGGGGTCACAAAATGACCTTATAAAGTTCAGACACTAGACAGTAGAGTGCATGATTTTAATTTTTCTACTTACATTTTGATTATTTATTTCCTATTTATTCATTTGAATCAAAACAATCCATATTGTACAATGTGCTATAAAAATAAAGGGACTTTTCATAGTTCATCGAAAACCATTAAAGCAGTTTTTGACAATTTAAATCAGGCAAACTTGGCACAAAAAATTATTGAAAACAACAAAAACCAAGCAGCCTACAATAAGTGATGCTAACTTATAAAAACACACTTTTCTGAGCCATTATTTCATTTATTTAAAAATTCAAATGATGTTTGCTTTAAAAAAAAAAGGCAAAATAAATTAGAGACACTGATACATTTTATGTGTGACTCCAAAAGGTGACTTTTTGGGCCACCATAGAAAGTATAGGGATGTACTGTAACATATTTAATTTATTTTGACAAAATAGTTTGTTAATTTATTTATCTTTTATCAGCCATACCATAAAAATAACTAACCACTCATCATATTGGTCAAAATTTCAATAACAGTACATTTACAATTTTAACATGAAGCATGAATTTGGAATAAATTGGACAGGGTGTGTCATAAAAACATAAATAGCTAGTGTTATTACTATTGTCCTCTTGCACTATTGCAACACTATTTTCTCATTTAATACTGCAAAGCTGCTTTGATACAATCGGTATTGTAGCGCTATATAAATAAAGGTGAAGAAAAACAACAATAGACAAGTTGCAAAAAGTGAGTCTTTGTCTTGCTATGTTGTTTTCATGTTTTAAGTGTACCTTGTATTTCTTGTTTCTCTAAAGAGCACCTTTAATATCTCGATAATACTATCATTTAGTAAATAAATAAATGAAAAAAAAAAAATGTTTGAGTAAACATATTCACACTCTCTTTCATTCACTGTGGAATTATTGATAGGACACTTACAAGCCCCCTGGTTTTAGCCACTATGCCAAAGTTCATTTTTTATGTAAGAGCACACATTGCATAACACTGCAGAATTTAAACTGCTCACAAATAATTAATGTGAAGTTGGCTGCGTTTTTGCATCAGCCCTTTAAAGCCCATATTAGAGCACTTCTTGCTGCAAAGCACAATGGCCGCAGTGCATCTATCAGGTATGGCTCTATGGCTTTCCTGGAATGCATCCCCAATGAAGACAGAAAAAAAAATCCCAGCTTCACTAATGACATGCTGTCCACAAGCACTGTCATTACACAGTCTTTTGTCTCTCCATTTCTCCACAGCATAGCTCAGCAGCGCTTACGTCCTATTGATTTCTTCTACTGTTACACATTATTAGTGTACAGTTGAACTGTTGCAGTCAGAGAACAGCAATAACAAACATGCTGACTGGAGGACATTTTGTGCAATAGGTAACTTTTTAATTTAAATCGTCGTATAACCTTTGTCACTAATACTTTATATAATTTCCTTGCAAAAACAAAATTAGTTCTGTAAAAAACACTTAATACTTCAAATAGATGATGATACAAAAACAAGACTCTAGGGTTACATGGGTTGATCAAAGGTAATATGACTCACCAGCCACAGAGATGATGAAGGAAGCATCCATAGGGTCGATGCCCAGGTTCCGGGCCCTTGCAGACAAATGGAAGTAAGGGATAAAATATGCCAACTGACTGAAGACCAGTGACCAAGTGTAGATGCAAAAGAAAGGGTTCTTCAACAGTGAGAAGTCCAGCACCTTTCTGGGGTTTTCAGGAAGATTTTCTGTTCTGCTGTTGTCAAGTAACGAATCCACAGGAGAAACCCCATTTATCTCGGGGAAAGTTTTCATTTGGCTGCTGTCTGTACTGTTCACCCCATTCTGGATGGATTTTTTGAGTTCCAGATGTGGGAGAGTGTTGTGTTCGTGAACGGGGTTCTCTATTACAAGTGTGTCCCTGTGAATGGGAGGTGAGTTTTCTATTTTGGAAGTGCCATTGGTGTTGCCATTCATATGGTTTTTAAGAGGATCTTTCTCAGATCCAGCTTTGTGAAGAGTGGAGTTTGACATGGGTGAAGCTGAAGGTCTAATATTAATGGGCCGCAAAAGCATCCCAGAAGCCACCAGGTTCAGCATCAAGCCTCCCAAAATCAAAAGAGCTCCTAGATACAGAAGAGAAACTATTCAAATATAATAATATTTGAACATGTTATAATAATACTTCTTCCTTTACTGTAATATCAGGACACCCTGACATATTTTAATTTGTACTTTATTTTTTAAATTTAATTTATTAAATAAAATTAATTTTAAAACATACTTAAAAATATTGATGCATAGCATTTTTTATGTATTTCCAGATAAAGTATTAGATTAGAAAAAAAAATTACTTAGTCTTAAAAAAAATAAAAAAAATTATAAAGTATAAATATAATTCTATTACATTTCTATTTCAATGTTTTTCTTTAAACTCCTTAAAACCTCCACTTTTCCAACACTTCATCATGAAAGATCATGTGACACTGAAGACTGCAGGAATGACTGCTGAAAATTAAGCTTTTTCCTCACATAAAAAAAAAAGAAATAGTTTATTTATTAGTTAATAAATAGTAATAACATGCCATAACGTGACTGCTTTTATCAAATAAATGCAGCCTTGGTGAACATAAAAAAACATCTTTCAAAAATCTTAAAAATTCATATACAGTAGCCAAAACCCCAAACTTTTAAGAATTAATATGTAAATCATATACCAGTTAAATATTTATACTAATATTATAGATTTTATAATAATGTAGCTGAAAGCCAATTACCCTGCCAAGCATACTGATCCAAAAGCAGCTGAGTGAAGGGAGCGAGGGCAAAGGTCAAACCCATGCCAGAGCGTCCAATAGAATATGCAGTTGCCAGCCTCTTTTGGAAATAGGTCACTGTTACAACAGATGTGGCCTGATAAAGAAGAGCAAAACCGAGACCTGGAAAAAATCAAAGATTTATGGAGTTTTTTTTACTCTATAATATCTATACTTTTATTTTTCATATAAAACAAAACTCACCAACAACTATCCCCATGCTAAAGTAAAGGTAGATCACACTGTTGGCAAATATGCTGGAGATAAAGCCGGCGCTGACAAAAAGCGCCCCCACTATGGAGGTAACCCGGTTCCCCAACTTGGCACAGGCCACCGAGGCCAAAGGACCTAACGGGGCAAAAAACAAAACTGGGTTTATGACCTGTCATATTGAATGGTAGATGGTTGCTATGGAGACAGTACCTCCCGAAAGCCTGAGGCTGGACATGATGGATCCAATCCAGCTGATGCTCTCAGACGAGCCTCCAAACTCATCCTGCAGTGCCACAAAGAAGATCCCAAAGCTCTTCAATGTACCCATTACCAACACGTTCACCTGAGAAAACACCAGGAGATTCAACCGATTTCAGCTCAGCACAGATCATCTCGATTTTATCAAAGAAGCTCTATTTCAGAGTCTCTAACAGCAGGATTCATGACATACCAGGAAACAATGCAGAACCACCATCCAACCCCAACCGCCATCTGGTGGATCCACATAAACAGCCTCCTTCTTTTCCTTCTTCATGGCCTTGGCTTTTTGTTCAGAGCAGGTGGTTTTGGCAGCCTTGCCATCACTGAAACAAAATCCACTTAACATCAACCAGTGAGAAATGAACTTTCATGAAATTTTTACCTCTTCACCATCTAAAACATACAAATAAAAGGCTTCCAAAAACACAATTATTGTACCACAAATACACTAAAACACTGATAAAAAAGAATGTAAAAATGGCAAATGTGATAGTTAATTTTTAATCTAGTCTCCTGTTAATCTTCTATCTCCTTTGCCCTTTTTACATTTGGACCCAAATACAGTATGGCCAGCATAATGTGGTTTGATCCGGTGTTATCTGTTAAACATTTTCTAAACCCAGAATGCAGTGGACCGTGATGACATCAGTACCATGGGTTCTATTTAGAGTGGTTAAATTTTGAGTAAACATGAGGATGCCACTGGTTTAAACTGGTTAAGTGTGCTGGATCCGGGCCTTAGACCTCTTTATTTACAGCTGATAGAGCTGAATACAATGTGTGTCTAGTACAGTGTTCAAAATGACACTGAGAGACTGAGCGAAAGAACGGTCAAAGGCTAACGGGTTCGTTCAAACAAACACCTGGCGGGAAGTGAACAGAACGGCGAGCCCCTGTGCAGAGATGATGGATCGTTTGGATTATTTAACAGAGATAACGCTTGCTCAACTACAAATACTGAGCAATCAAATTCATCACCTCAGGTACTTCCAGCTGAATCAGGAACACAAACCTGCTGATCTGAAAATGTATGCATGCATGTAACTGTATAGAAAATATACACTTTTTGTAAAAGTACATTTCGCTCAAATTATATGCCACCCACTTACATTCATTTTGTTTCAAACCTGTATAATTTTCTTTCTTTTGCGGAACACAAAAAAGGAGACATTTATCATAATATCTAAATTAACACTGGACGTACATGTACAGTGAAAGTTCAAAAATCAAGCCCAATGAAAGCACAAAAATAAGCATAAATGCAGTATATTTCAGACCTTCGGGAACCATTCAATAGCTTTAAATGAGAATGAACTAATACTTTACTTCGCTAAACCATGATTCGTTCACTTTCAAAAGAGCAGTTGAAAATACTAAAAGCATCCACTTTGTGTTCCCCAGAAGAGAGAAAGCCGTATCTGGAAATTCATAGCTTCACTGACGAAAACATAACCGTGTCTGACACAAAATATGTGGATTGTAAAGCTCTCGTACATAAAGCTCATGAGTTCAAGTAGTTGGCTGTTCCTTCAAGAGAAAACAGACAAGTGGAGAGGCCAAAGCCTGCAGAAACTGCTTAGAGGATTACGGAGCAATGAATTGGGCCAGTGTGTTGTAAGTGAAAACATTTCCTTCCATGTGCTTACCGAGGGCCACCCCGGAGTGTGTCTGTACATGTGTGGGTGCTGGCATGCATGCATGTATGTCAGATCACAAGTGTGCATGCCTCAGTTCGAAGGGTAAGTGCAGAAAGTTGCATCAGAAAGGTCTACCATCCAACCTGTTAACACCTGTCTTACCTGCCTTACCTGTTTTAAATATCATATCACTGTTGGTGCAAGAATTAGAAATATTGGATAAAAGATGTTTGAACCTTTTCTGAGAAAACAGAACTGAGGAGATTCCCGTGTGTTGCAGGCAAAACCGTAAAAGGCAATAAATGCTAATCTGGGATCTCCAGTGGGGTGACTGTCTTATTGTCTTTGATGCAGTCACCTTCAGTTACGAACCCCCACCTTACCCCTCCCTTCACAGAGCCCCCCACCTCTCACCTCACGGCAGCTCATCAGGAAGGTTACTAGAAAAACCACCAAGAACTCAAAATGTCATATTGTGTGGAGATATTGTTCTTTCAATGTCATTTTTCATCTCAATTTGATGGTAATAACTCGTGGATTAAATGGTCTCGGTTTCACAGTAGTCGGGTATATTGTTAAGACATTATTACAAACAATAATAGATTTGAGTTTACATCCAAGAGGTGTGTCTCCCAGCAGAGGCAAATGAAAATGTCCGGCCAGCTGCAAGAGATCTGCCAACAGATCTAAGGCTTGGGTGTTTTACAACCTACCAGAAGGGTTATGTGTGTGCGTTGGTCTGTGTGTATATAAGGAAAAGTTTGGACAGTTCTTTAGGAATTTCTATAGAAGGAAAACTCTGGAAAACTTCCAGTAATACTGTAAATTGAAACTAAATGTTTAAATCATGTAATTGCTTTAATATTATGTCTTAGTTTACCAACGCTATGCACTCTTTTAAATTAAGGACTGAATTGGATTTCACATTGTTAAATTATGTAATTGGCTGAGATAACTGTTCCTGATGAATAAATTAATTCTTGTTTAAATTTTAGACTGCCGAAATCTTTGTCACTAGTAGTGTGTGCGGAAGGCTTTAGCGCACATAAATTTCCCGGCCAAGATATGCAAACAAGGGGCACAGTTAGGGGAACAGAAGAGCACGTTTTATCTGGAGGACCCTTGATTCCTGATATCGCTGAACTTGACAAATTGGGTACGACAATGACCAAGTATATTAAACAATACGGGTTCCCTCCAATCACTGAGAAGGTTCAGACTGGCGGGTTTGTGTTTTAATGGTACTGCATTTGGCCGATGATGGACCTAGATAGCTTTAGGTCCACCACGGAACGGAGAACAGAAAGTATGGCGTATCTACAGTAATCAAGTATTCAACAGAAAGTAGGTAACAGAAATTAAAACAAGTTAAAAGAATCAAGTTTGGAAATTCAAAATCAGCAATCAAACCTAAGTTTAATATTGCAATCTAAATTTAATAAGTACTTAAAATTGGAGTCAGATTCAAACAAGGTAAATCTCAAAAGTAAACGTAAAATTATAAATTCAACTTAAAACCCAAAAATTAGGAATTCCCCAGGAGTGCATTCTCTAGCTAAGGAGCGAGACATGCGACATCCGCCCAAAATAGGCGGGGGTTGTGTGACAGTCATGCAGAACTTGTCTGGTTGCTTTTAATGTTGGAGCAAAATTAGTATATGGTGGTCGTTTATTAAAAAATGCAAAACATACACCTTAAAAAACTAATTTAGCTTTCATAATAGGCAGTTAGAGAATAAGACTTTGAAAAGGATTTACCTGTGTTGCTCTTTTGGCAGCATAGTTGTTGCATAGGAAGATGAAGGACCTTTCAGGCAACAGTTTATTTACTCTGTCATCTTCTGCACTGGAATCTCAACTTGCAGATCTTGCTTTTGACGAACCTGTTACACAAACTCTGTTATAACTTACTATCTTAAGAACCTTCCCTACGGAACAATCTCTTGTCATTGGGTGTCCAATGTCCGTGTCTTTTGAATAACTAAGAGATTTCATGCATGCTGACAGATAGATGACGCAGTCAGTCTTACATTCATTGTTAGAGTTGTCTGACTGGGGGTCACAAGCTTTCATAAATGTGTTGATTTCTGTGGCGCATGCTGCTTTTGTATCAAACTTTTTAAACAGTGGTTATGTTGGCATATCTGTGTGAAACTTTACACTACTATGACTGTGGACCCTCTTACCTTATGTTGGGTTTGTGCAGAAGGTTGGCCTTTTTAATTAGGTATATAACCACAATTTAACTGAGAATTGCATTACATTTTTAAATCTCACTCAGTAATGAATCTGCAGTCTTGCTATTTTGACACTGCAGCCAGCTGAAGGAAATGACCTCTCCATTGATTGACTGCAATGTTTTCTAAACACATTCACAGAACTGCATTACCAAACATTACCCACCAGTGTCTTCACATCAAACATTTAAAGCCTAGAGTTTTTTTGTTACAATGTAAAACATACTAGTTAAGATGAAGTAGGCCTAATTTAAGAGCATGAACTAACTTTGGGAGAAAGTGTCCAATTTACATTCCAGTATCACTCCTCAACGTTGCCATAAATAATAACCTCGTGACTTGTAAGTTCTACTTAAACGTTTGTAAAAGGTTTGCAACCATTTAAAAATTCTCACTGGGAACGCACCGTTCAGGACATCCCACACAGACTACAACCTTATCTTTCCTCCCCATCCTCAACCATCCTGTACGACAACTAAACGTGCGGTTTTGTAGTTAAACCTCCAAAAACTTAGGCTTAGTTCATATTCATATGACACAAAGCAGAGGCGAAAATCAATAGGATGTTACACTTCTGCACTTACCTCAAACGTCAGAGAACCGATGCTGTCTCGAGCTGTCCGCAGCCGCATAGCGCTCGTGTGTGGATCGCGCGAGCCCAGCGGCGTTCATGTGAATGCGCGCTACTGGAGTGCAGTACTTTACTCCTATCGATATCAGTCGATAGAAAAAAAACACCGTCAGTCAAACCTCCGGCATTTTAATGATCATTGCTTCGTCTTCTGATAAAACATATCGGCTTTTATTGTTTTTTTTCCTTCTCTCTTTTGTATTAAGGCTAGCTACAATTTTGGGAGATAAAATAAATAAAAAGTTAATCATTAAAAAGTTATTATACCTGTCGTTTATAGCCTTCTCGTTCGTAATACATTGTTGCATATGAGTTTATTTAAAAATTAAATAACAAAACAATAAGAACGTCGTATTTTATATATTTGATATTTTAAAAGTAGCCTAAGTAAAGTGAATTACAAACTAGCCAGGTTACTTTATATAATTATGGTTTCATGAACACAGAAACCCCTTTAGGACAATAGGCGTTTTAACGCAAGCCGTTGAAATCAAGAGTCAAAAAACTCATATCAAATTGAAGAGAGAGAGAGAGAGAGAGAGAGAGAGAGACTTCTGATGTCTTACTTTTGAACTTGCAGCTGAAAATATCATTTTGTGACCTGTCAACGACTATTTCGCTAACGCAAACAGAAAAAAAGTCTGGCTTACCATTTTTACAGAAACGATATCAATCATTTTATTCCTGGAGTCACTTGTTAAGACTTGATCTGAACAGACGTCTCCTCACGCGCGCATCTACAGTTGTGCTGCGGGCAACATCCGTGGATTCCCCGGTGACAGCTCCTCCTATGTGGTGGTATGTCTTATCAAAGTCATCCCTGACCATGGCTTGACTCCCTGTGCTTTATTTCTTCTTCTTAATTTGCCCCCAGCCTCTGAGTTTCTCGGGGGTCACACATGACCCCTCGGACCGGCACAGATCGGATGCAATGCTCTCAGGCTGTGCAGAGCCAAAGACGGCCCCTAGTGCATTTAATGACCATGTGACCGGAACTTAAAAGCTAAGTATTGAAGTGGAACTAATTACAGAGGCTTTCCTGGACTGTGGCTATTTGAAAAAGGTCAAAGCACTACACTGTGACTGCTTCAGAGACAGGTATTCAGATAAATACCACCACGTGGGGAAAAAATATAAAAGGCACTGATGTGAGATGCACAGGCCCTTAAGGCTTTTAAAGCCAGGTTAATCTTTGAAGATTTTAGGAAAAACACAGGTAAACAGACTAGGCTTTCCTACAAGTTCTATACCTGTACATTTTAATACTGTAATCTCAGACATTGCCATGCAAGTCTTTGCATGTCTTCTTATGTTCATAAATATTATATAAACACATCTGCTGCATTCTGACATGTTAACCAAAGAGCACATCTGCTGTTTAAAGCACACACAAACCTTCTACATGTACAGCATATCACAAAACTGGCAAACTATTTAAAGCTGCAATTTAGATAATACAATGCATGTTAAGCATTATATTCTACATTGTGTGCTGGTTTTAAAACTGTATTTCCGCTTAACAGTCATGCAACTGTGCTAGGACGACACACACACTTGCTTTGATGATTATATTAGTATTCTATTCTCATTCCTGTTTTTGTTCTTAGAAAAGAAAGTTATACATTCACAACAGGAAACAAGAATAGTATATTTCAGTTATTTTTAAAATAAAACAAAAGCAGCCTAATAGTAGCCTAATGTTAAACGGTATGTTTGACAGAAATTACTTAACCTAAGGATGCTGAGAAAACTGTCTCAACTTTAATAACTTACCATTGTTAATCATGCACATGAACTAGAACTCATAATCATCAATTCAACTATTCTCTGTGAGGTACTTAATGAATGTAAAATCATTGTGATTATCTAAAACACGTAACAAATACTGCCCCCTTCTGAACACACTATGGTACTTCATCTAAACACCTCTCACAAAATGTGCGAAATAGACTCAGTCAGAATTAGTTTACTTAAATAACACAATTTATTTAATGGGAAACAATAGTTTGACCAAAAGAAAAGAGCAGTAAACACATCTAAACTACGGTTGAAAGAAATTACATATATTGATAAAGAAATGATGGCTTAATCATGGACACAAATATACAATGGTTTTTGATATGATGAAAGACATGATGTCAGCAGAGCAGTAAACATCTATATTGCTGACAATAGACCGTCGAAGCTTTTCAAACTCATATAATGTTTACTGCACACATTCAATATGACAATTACAAATAAACAGAATTTATGACGCCATCTTATGTACAGCCAGTGTAATTGTTCCATGTGTTCTCACCAAAATGTTCCTGAAATGACAGAATTACATTAAGGGTACTTAAAATGCACCAACACTATTTATCATAATCTAATAAACTTTAGTGCTGAGATACAATTTGGAGAGCAGGAGGTACTTAATGGGAAAAAAGCAACATTGAAAGGCTGGAGAACATCCCCTCATTTCTAATGATTGCTACACCCTTGAATTATACAATTCATTTTTATTTATTTTTTATTATTATTATTTATGTCTCTCAAAATTAAGCTAAATCAAGTTTCAGGAAATGTTCATCACTGGCTTCTTACCCAGAGTCAGACTCCAGACACACAGTAGGAGAGTCAGTGGGGTCTTTGGTAAGAGTAGCAACTTGTCTAGCCAGAACAGACACAACTCCTCCATGTTCATCAGAAAGTGAGCCACGGCCTGAGATTATAACATTAAAGAAATTGACAGTCACAGTACATGATCATGCTCAAATTATGGGAAGCAATGAAAAAGATTTCAGACATTCAAGAAAACCCATATAAAAGCAAAATTCTGTAACCTCTATATTTTATTAAACAATATGTTATAATTCCATACAGTCTTGCTCATATATATATAATATAATAAGGGACTAGGTCATTTTCACCTATAAGGAGCTTAAATTTAATATTTAGTTTTGCATGTACTCATGAGTTCAATTAAAACACGATGACAATATAACAGTAAACATAACACAAACGTTTTCGCTCGGGTTGTAAAGCTGTCTATTTAGCGTAATAATAATGTTCCACGTTTTTCCTTTCTTCTTCTGCTTTTTAAAAATAACCGAGTCTCATTCAGAACTTTCATATTTATCGGCTATACAAAACTATAACATAAAACGAATGCTGCAAAAGCACGCAAATACAACAACACTGTCATTATGACCTAACAGTTAGTGAATAAACGAGACGGAATGATACTTACATCCTAAATTATGGCCTTGAGCGTCTGTGCACAAAACCCCAACGATGGCAGGGTTTTTCATTCTAGTGGAAGAAAACAAGTCAATAAAGCAACACCAAAAATAAGTATGATTGGGTGGGGAAATATACATTTTAACGTACGTATCATCAAGATGCTGCTCCAGTGCACCCTCCATAATAACGGCTTTAATTGTGTCTTTAAATTAACCAAAATATTGAAGAGAGAGTAGCAGCGAAATTTATTATTTGTATCACTTCCGGAATGTCAGCTGACATCTAACACGGGACTCCAACGCTACGGCGTCCTCTAAGGACAAAATACCAAACGCGAATATGATTTAGCGCCATCTAGCTCATAATCAAATCTTGTCAGTAATTAAAAAATACAGGCTCACCCTCGTCGTGTAGCCTGTAAAGCATTATGGGTTTAAATGTAAATAAACATTGATTGCATGCATATAAACAGGGAAGGTAGAACCACAAACCAGCTAAACTGTGCTAAAACACAGCAACCAGCCAAAACCCAGAAATGTAAACTGAAGTGCAGCACAGTTCCACTTGATCCTTGATTAAAAACCCATAGGAACATCTTGAGGGAGTTTTGATGAGACGGCTGCAGCACTGTATTGTTATTTAGTGGATGATCACATATGATCCAGTGACTAGTTCAACATCTTCCTTCCTCTTCTTCCTTTTTATAAATAATGCATTCCTAAAAATTCTTTAAAGGGCAAATTCATCCGGTTAACATTTAGCTGTCATTGTCAATGAGAACTCTCAGGGGAACGTATGAATGTTCACTGTTGATATCTCTCTGTACGACCCCATGCTCTGACCAAGAGGAGAACAAAAGGCCAGTCCTGCTCCTCACCATCAATTGTATTTGAGAAGAAGTTCTTTATCAGAAACCAATGCAGTTTTCTCTATTTTGAACTCATGATAGTGAGACACTCTCTTTTGTGTCTTGTGGTTTAAGAATTGCTTCTAAAAGGCTCTTTGAAACATTATATAACATATAATATATGTTTAACTGTGTAGCATATATGTACTGTAGACTATATACAGTCTACCACTACAATATGTGTAATGTGTAAAGCATACATCAAGTTACTGAACTCAATATACATGCAAATAGAATGAGGCAGAGCAACATCGACCATTTCTGTCTCTCTAGAGCCAGTATGATCATGTTAATGTCTCCAGAATGCATGCAGGTTTTTTTGTTTATGTATATCACAGTTTTGATATGAGGTCTATTTGACACACCACTGCTAATTGCAAAAGACATACATGAATTAATGGTCTTACTTTGCCAAAAATGATCACTTTATTAGTGTGTGCTGCTGCATAATAGCCTAATTCAAAAATATGTATTAAGAGAACTGAATAAATGTAATATGAAGTAATACAAAAATAATAAGTTCATTCAAAATGCAATTCTCTTTTCTTTTGTTTGGCTCAGTTGTCAAACTATTATGAAGTTATGCTTAACAGCTTTCAGACTCTTTTAGTTAACTTGTATTCTCGCCTACCGGCAACGCTGGATGATTTCTGCCCAGTCCTGTGCAGTTACAGCCAAGTTGGTCTGCTGACAGGGCAGAAAGTTGCAATGTAATTATGTGGCCTGGGCGTCAGTGACATCCATCACTTTCACTGCAGTCAAGTAATGCACTGCTGACTAACCAATGGCATTTTCATGCTCTTGCTAAACGTAAATCAAATCTCAACAGATAGGACTGACATTTTCCACCCCGCTATCCTTCACTCCAATTGCCGTTAGGTCCAATATTTTATTAAGCTATCATTTCAAGTAAGCTCATTGATTCTGTATAGCTTCATTTCATCACGTAGCTCCATTCCTAAGGCTTTGATGAGGCGGTTCATGCAGACTATATCCACATTTGCTTCAGACTTTATAAGGCCATGCCCTAATTGCCTGTTATAAAGCATAATTAAAATACTTATAAACAAACATGCCAACAGCTTTTATGAATTGCAGGCATTCCAATTTTGAATAAAACTGCAGAGATTTGTGGATTTCTTCAGGCAGCGATGCCTTATAGGCCTTCCGATGGCCTTACGGCAAAATCAGAAAGATGAGACCAAATTGAATTTGACACGAGAAACTGAAGAGTCCTTATTTTTAAAGAGTCCCTTCTTAGAAACGTACTGTTTGTAGTGAGTAGGGCTTATGTGTCCATGATGAGATATAATTACTCTTGTTACTGCTGGGTCAAGGAAATTTTCAGGCTTTAGAGGACATGATGTCCAATGCGTTTAACCATCTGTGCCTGACTGGCACATTTAAGACTTGTAAGTAGGAAATTGTCAGTGAATGACAGTGCATATTATGTCACGAAGTGACTGTAGGCTTAAATGTCTCAAATGAATTGACAAGTGCTTAATTTGTTGTGATTTACCTGCGAGCTGCATCATATTGTCAGGAAGCAAAAATAAATGCTTCTCTCGTCAACCCCTTGCGCTGATGACTCATTTCCTATGAACTTACTTGACTTGTGTTGGTACTCTGAAACTTGGCTGCAAGTCTGACGTTACTTTGGCACTGTAAAGGGTGATGAATCCTAGTGATTAGAATGAGAAGGTGATAATTATTGCTCGTGGACTCCTGTAAAATGAACAAGGGCCTAGTGGAGACGTTAATGAGGGAAAGGGGAAAAAAACTGAAATGACTTTAACAAGCTGTGCATGAAACCGGATTTGTAGAGGATATTAAATGATGAAGGTGTGAAGAATTATTACTTTTTCATAATGGAGTAAATCATTTTGAAAATGTATTTTCAAATGATTGTTTAAGAATTTCAGAATTCTCACAGCTCTTACATCATTACATATCCTGTCATATTTTAAAATATACCTAAATATTCCTTTAAAAGTCGCATAAATTAGGAAATTGTATTGCAAATAATATTAAACTACCTATATGTCTGGGGACATATAATATGCATATATTTACAAAATATATAAAAATGGTCAAAAATACATCTATTTTTATGTTTTATATATATATATATATTTTTTTTTCTTTTCTTTTTTTTTTCTTTAAAGCATTTAAAATATACTTTGCTCTCCATTCATTATAATCCAACAAAAGACATCCACATATGTCCCATTTTATGTAAAACTTTATTTGTTTTCTATAGCACACGTGTAACATATCTTAAAATCAGTATGGAGCATTCAGAATTTTAAAGTTATTAAAAATTATTAAAAATATTACTAAACCACTGAAAATGAGACTGGAAATGTAAGCCTATTTTCTTGCCCCATGAGTGCATATTGAAATATTTTATTTTATGAAGGTTGAATCCTTTTCATTTCAAAAATTCATTTCACAGAGATTTACTTTTTACAGCATAGCACATATTTAAAATGTATTTGTAAACGTAAAATGGATTTTTTAAAAACCTTTAAAACAGAAATATATATTTTAAAGGAATACATTTACGATAAAGGAAATGTAAAAAAAAATGCAAAATTCTTAGGCCTCTAGTATTTTCAACAACAAAAAATTGCTTTAAATCGGTTATTTCTATCTTTAGCGGTAACGTGTCAGTTTGAAATATCATTTCCAAACATTATTTTTGTCATTAATTGTAATAATGCAGTGAGATTATTGTCTGCACAAGGAGTCTGACAACAG
>JAUCNO010001851.1:13050937-13062168 GCA_032353835.1 Enteromius viviparus
ATTAGCTGATTGCTAACAGCTGTGGGCGATTCGTCCAGCGATCCACCCGAACTATGTTATTGTCAAAACATTTATTTAAATTTACGGACTGTATGTGTTAACTTTTTTTTTTTTTTTTTATAAAATAATAAAGTTAAAAGAAAAAGCATTATGAAGCTACAAAATGACGCTGACTATACAACTGAGAATGTTGCCTTAGCATTGCAAGCTACTGTAAACATTAAGATGACTACTACACACACTACTACAAGTGGATATTTAGTATGAGTGTTTACAGTAATAATAGTTTACGAGTTCAAGATCAATCACTAATCCAGAGAACTGCCAAACCTTCTGTTTCTCACCTGCCAGAAAGAAGAAAAGACAACTGATCAATGGGCGTCTTCCCCTCGATAGCATACGTCTCCTCGGCCGCTAGAGAGAGCACTTTGTTCTCGCTTGCAGCCGTAATCTCCTTAAACACCTGCACAGGTACGTCCAGAGGCAGATAGACCACTGTGTAAAGCGCAGAAAGCTCCTCGTTAGCTAAACCGTCTTGCATCAGCCGAAAAATCAGATGACACAGCTGGGCCAAACACTGCAGCATCAGCAGCAAGTTCCAGAGGAAGACATCAAGGCCATACACTGTCAACCAGCCCCACAGAGCCAAACAGAGGAAAGCAGGAGCCAAAAAGCTGAAGATGTACAGCGCCCCATATGCTCCACTACCACCCATATAGCCCAAAAAAAGAACGGTGTTACCCAGATGGTAGATGGCACCTTCTGTGCTGTTGGTCCAGCCATCGCAGAGCGTGTGATTGTAAAATATAGAGTCAATCAAGGTAGAGTCGCCACTATTCATGTTTATGGCTATGTTGTCTTCGATTCAAAATTTGAACTTCAAAAAAAGAGCCTTGATGGAAAAAGTAGTGGTTCATAAGCCCAAGGTGTTAAAAGTTTGTAAAAAATATAAAACTAATGTCAGATATACTTATAAAAAAGATTGCCTCTAACAGCAAATACACCTTTTACTGCCAAAAATAGTTGGAATAAAAGAAGCTTCATATTTCTTTGACATCCACTTTTCCTTTCGATTTTGACTATATCAGCCCTATAGCGTCTCTGCTTCTGCTTCCAACAGTCCCACACTGAACTGTTGAAAACATGGAGCGGGAGAGGCGGGGGTAGAGACCCCGAGAAGGATAACCATGTTTGGAATTGAAACCCAAGGAGGACAGAGCCACAGACAGAAAGCAGACTCGCTACTTAACATAACACAATGATGGCCGGGCAGAGTGATTACGATAACAAGTGACATGGACTGACGTCTGTGAAGATCTCTGAAAGCTCTGCCAGATATCACCAACGCCAGTTTTTCACAATCAAACAGACAATTTGTACTCCGGCTCTTTTAATGGTATTTGAGGGGAGGAGGATCCCAGGCTATGGGGGGCATATTTAGAGAATCTGAGACAGATAAAATAACCGGGGAGGTCATGTAACACTGTTTACCTCCCCTCCCTGGCCATTCCTTTTTGTAGTTTCACATAACTTGGCCCAGCTGTTGTTAGTAGTTAATATTCTGCTGCTTAGCAGTGGAGTGCAGGAGTAAGTGGATTCTGTTTCTTTTATTATTTAAGCATAAGTTATGAGAATATTGTTCCGAACATACTGGATGGCGTTGTTAGGCATGACAGCATATTCAAAATATACAGCATGTTTTTCAATGGCCATCTCTTATATAAGTTACACTATAAATACCGAAATACTAAGGACAGCTGGTAATTACCCAGTATTTTAAAACATTAATTGCCATTCAAAATCCTTTTTATTTAATGTAAAAAGACATAATTATAGAAATAGCTCATTTGCATCTTTTATAAATATACCAAAGATAACATATTACCAGTTACTATGATCAAAACCAAACTAAAGTCCTAAACTATCTTCAGACAGTTATATACTTGATTAATCATTTTAAAATGGAGTTCCTTCACTTTTGGTGTTGCTGAAAATTTTAAATATTTTGTTTTTATGGAAAAATAGAAAAGAAGAAGATTGATATAATTTAAAGCCCCAAAATTAAAATTTTGCCAATGACTTACCTCAATGTCTCAAAATCCATAAGCTTTGTTTGTCTTCAGAAAACAATTTAAGATATTTTGTATGAAAACCGGGAGGCTTGTAACTGTCGACTACCAAACAATTACAACTGTCAAGGTGCAGAAAATATAAAAGATATCGACAAAATAATTCTGAAGCAACGGGAATGTTTTGTATAAAAGGCGTCGCTTCATAACGTTACGGTTGAACCACTGATGGCAGATGGACTGATGTATAATATCTTAAGGACAAACAAAAATGTTAAGGGTTTGGCAATTACACAACAAAAATAACAATCCACTTTAAGAGCTGTGCAGTGATATGCAGTGTTTTTGCACAAATGGAGAGCGCTGTTAAACTACAGCTTTGTGGTATGATCATTGGATCCATCTGTTTTACCTCTTAATCTTGACACTTTATATAGATGGAAACATGACTGAAATGCACAAAGTGATTATACACTGATATCTTGTGCAGCTTAGCTGTTATAGATAAGAAAGTGTTAAAGAGCTGTCAATTTGACGAGAGGCATGCCGATTTAAATGCTCTCACTCACGTACAGTGTGCATGTTCTCATTGTAGCCGAGCAATATGATAAACTAGAAAACAACTATTGACACTTAATATATGAAAAATATTGTAATGTGAATGGGATGGGATTCAATTAATTAAATTATAATTATGATTAATTCAAGGCAATTATAAGTAGGAATAAGCAATCTGTTCTATGCTTGTGAACTCTTTAGAAGAAAACACAAATTATGAATTGCTTTTGCTGGGTTCACACCAGGTGTAGATACAGAATAAAAGCGCTCCTGCGTGGAGACCTCAGATTAGAGTGTGCTGGGAGCAGCAGCTCTATTTTAGGCCTGCATGCATAGTTAAGTGCAGCTGTCACCAGCCCTACGCTGGTACAGGGAATTCAAAGCCAACCGAGAAGGAAGCTTGAAGGAACAGTCTGTTTGCGTAAAACTGCTTTGCCTGCAGGGGAGTCAATAGACACTACTTCATCAATAATTTAATATGTGATAAAATAAGTATACCAAGCATGTGATACATGTTGATTAGACTAAATAATTTAAAATAGGCTGTAAAAAGAGAAAGCCAGCCTTGTTATAAGAATCTCTGCTTACTGCAAACAAATAAACAACTGAAGACACAAGAAAAGAGAACGTCTTACCATCTTGCATAGGATCTTTATTAACCATAAATGTACACAAATCACATATGAAAGAAAAGACAGACATTTCTCTCAAAGGAATAAATTCAGCCTTCCCTGCAGTGTAAAAATATAAATAAATGAGCACACTGGGTCCCATTTCACACAGGTTGTCACTCACTACAAACAGAAAGAAAAGACAAATAGAAAACATTATAACTAAATCGTTTAAGCGTTAATTATGTTTAAGCAGAATATCTAAAATACTGTTTCATACAACTCGAGGATCAGGGGCTGTGCTAAAGACTTAGGCCACTAGTATTTTCACCAACAAAAAGTGGTTTTAAGTCAGTTATTTTTCTCTTTTGCGTTAGCGTGTCAGTTGGTAATATCAGTTTAGATTTCCAAACATTATTTTGTCATTAATTGTAATAATGCAGTGAGATTATTGTCTGCACAAGGAGTCTGACAACAGCTAGTGCTCCACACAGAGATCTGATCTTCCAGTCTGTCTGGAAGGACATGAAGTAACAGAACAAACTGAAACAGACTAAATCTGAAAAAAATTGGCAATGTCTCCAAGATGCTTCAAAAAATCTACCTGCAAACCTACAGTACTGTTCAAAGTTTTAGACACTTGTGTAAAAGTGCTGTAAAATGAGGATGCTTTCAAAAAATAATGCCATAAATAGATTTAATTTATCAATTAACTTCTATTAACTAAATCAAATTAATATGTGGTATTGCAGCTTTTGGTAAAAAACAGCTTCTGTTCCGAGGTACACTTGCCCATAGTTTTCAGGTAGCTTTCCAGGTATCTTGAAGACATTGCCACAGTTCTTCTGGATTTAGTCTGTCTCCATTTGTTCTGTTACTTCATGTCATTCCAGATGATGTTCAGATCAGATCTCTGTGTGGAGCACTGGCTGTTATCAGACTCCATGTGCAGACAATAATATCACTGCACTCATTACCCTTATTTACCACTCATATATCAGCTGTAATTTTATTAATCTATAATAAAAACTTCTTATTTAAAATTATATTCAGTATAAATGTGATTTCACCAAGTACAAGATGTTCCTAGATCAACAAGGAATAACATTCCAATCAGAATTGAGGAATAACTTTTTTGGAAATATCTGTTTTAGGCTTATAATCATGGTTAGGTGCTTCTACACCCTTGTATTCCCACTGAATATAGGCATACATTTTGGGTTTGGGTAAGTTTAAGGGTAAGGATTGGATAAGTTTATATTTTTGGACAGCAATGTTGACCCAGGATCAACAAAAGATGTGGATCCAGGATCATGTCTTACTTGGTAAAATCACGGTGAATCAGAATTCAACCAAGGGATGCTTGAGCCTTATTGATGGGGGCATACAAGACAAAAAAAGACTGGCTAATAATGCTGTTCTAAATTTAACTCGGCTGATTTATAATCACACAAATCCAATGAAAAATGTGCTATTCTAGCTGGTGTCATTAGGAAGCATTTGCTTTAAGTGAAACGTCCAGTGAGGTCTCTTCTCTATCATCCAGTCCAGCGTCATACAGAAAGAGATGACGAAGTCCCTGCGGAGGTGTGGTGGAGGGGGGAAGAGAGGGGCGAGGGGAGATAAAGAGAAAGAGAGATGGAGAAGGAAAGAGAGAGACAGAGCCAGACTTCAGACCTTATTTCAGAAGTTACCAAAGACTCTGAGACAGGAGGACAGAAACAGCCGAGAAGTGAAGTCATCTCAGGGCCATACTAAATCCACCAGGAGCTTCACAGCACAGAAGAGAGATAATAGGGAGAATTAGAAAAACACATAGAAGAACGCTCAAGCTCTTAGTGTTTGTGTCCTGCTGCTGCTATGAGCAGGGTGTTGATTCTGTCCGTGCTCCTGCTGTCCCTGAGCTGGTGCAGATGTGCCGTCATCACAGGGGTAAGTCTGACATCTCACAGGATTGACTTTTATTCAACTTAATTGTATTATTTAATGATGTTTTAATTGAATTGATTGATGTTTTATTTATGCAATTATACATAAGTTGGTTAAGTATGTTTTGATAATACATTTAAATAATTAATGGTGAAAAAAGTAAGCGGGGGTTTGCTTCTATCCTAAAATGTATTCAGTTCAATTGTGATTTGCCTTAATTTTGCTTATTTGGGCTAATTGTTTAAAAAGCATGTTTGCTTATGAGCCAATATTATGTCAAATTAAATGACTTTTTTGTAAAAATTGATAATTAAAAAAAAATATATATATAATAATAATTTTAAAAAATTACAATCAAGATCTTCAAACTTTTAGAATATTTTTTCACATTTTTTTATATGATGCCTATATTTTACCGTATTTCATCAGGGTTTTTTTTTCCAAACTTTTTTTGATCTATATACTTTTACAGCCCTAATTAACAACCTCCATTTAATGTATATTTTACTGGATATCGTTTAGCATTGCCATTTCACATAGAATATTAAATATTACTATTGCATCTTTAACAGGGGTGTGTGAAAAGAAACTTACCAAGAATAGTTTTACCCCTTTTTAATGAGTTCCCGGAGTTTCTTGACTCTCGCAGGTTTTGATAGTTCAGAAAGAAAAAGGGGAAAAAAATCAGAAAAAAGCATTACTCATATTTAATCATAAATCAAATCCAATAAATCAATGGAGTGTAGATACATTAAAAAAGCAAATCACTCATACAAATGAGCTCTCTCATTTACACACGACTTTAACAAAGCCATGTAGGGCTAGATGTATGCATTGGGAATGCATGCCATAGCATATGTGACTTATGTAGTATTTGTGTGTCAGGCATGTGACAGAGATGTGCAGTGCGGTGTGGGGCTGTGCTGTGCTGTGAGTCTGTGGCTCAGAGGCCTGCGTATGTGCACACCACAGGGGCTGGAAGGAGACGAATGCCACCCGTACAGCCACAAGGTATACACATTCATACAGCCATGAGAAACCCCTCTGGAATATGAGCAGCAATTTGACTGGCTGACCTGAGGCAACCCAGGCCTAACTGTTATGGGAACTGAAAGGGAAAAAAATAGAAACCAGAAGATAAACAGAGGAAAGATCAAAAGAGAAAGACTTATTTTAGACTAGTCAGACCGGACATACAGCTTATAAAGGTCTAAGAAAGAAATGAAAATAATTTACTCACCCTCAAGTTATTCCCAACCAGTTATTCCCAACAAAAGAAACCCCATTGACCTTTTCCTCCACACTATGGAAGTCATTGGGAGGGTTTAGCTTAAGTAAAAAGAAACACATTGGAAACAAGTTCGCAATCTCATTTTAAACAGCTGATCGGATCGTGGAGTAAACATGGGTGACTGCCAGAGATGACTGAGAAAGGCTTTAAAAGAATCTGCTGATAAGAGTAACTGATATTGATCGAATGTCTCACAGATCAGGGCTGTTTATCACTCTGTCGGACAGTCTCAGACTGATACAGAGATACAGAATCTTTTCAATTCAGCTAAGGTTACGAGGCGAGGAGAAACGGATTTGGAGGGTGTTTGTGACTCATTGATGACTAGTAAAACTGACAAGATCCTTAAACAGAAACCTAAGCCTATAGAGGTTTGTAATGTATCTTGATTAGCTTACCCAACGGCTGAAAGACTGAATTAAAATGATATCTTTACTGCAGTCCCAAAGTGTAAATTATTCACATGTGTTGATCTAAACGCTTATTAACTTGTGACTAATGACGTTATCTGCATGTTTTGACTGCAGGTTCCTTTCCCCGGCAAGAGACAACATCACACTTGCCCCTGCCTGCCTCATCTGGTCTGCACCAGGTACAATGACAACAGATATCGCTGCACCAGTGACTTCAAAAACATAGACTTTTAACACTGGAAACTTGAGAGAGAGAGAAAAATGAAGGTGGGGAATACTTGAAAAGGAACAGCACAAGAAGAAGAATAACAAGTGCCATAGCACCTTTCTGGTCATGTTCATTTTTCACTCTCATGTACTTTGCACTACAAAAATGCTGCCATCCAGCTGCCCCAGAATTGCAGACACACATTATCCACCGTGGCACAAGGTCTACCTCAGAATCCCTGGTTTACCTTGGCACCCACTACAGTTGATAGAACGAAGTTAGTTTCAACATCTTTATGTAAGCACACATGCAAAACAGGCATTTTGTAAGGAATGTGCGAGGAATTTTCTTTAATATGCTGTGAATTTGTTGAAGGCTTAATTATGGTAATTAAATTATTATCTGTCTGAATGGTCTTTGTGTTTTTCTCAGTATGTGAGTATGCGCTATGTGTGAAACAGACACATTTCATATGAAATATCTGATGCTTAATAAAAATTGTAAATGACAAATCATATTTGTCTCATAAAGTTAACTAAATAATATAATATTTTAAGATTTCAAATTAATTTTCAACATTTTTATACAAAGTTTTAAAAAACAATAATAAAATATTGTAAATAAAATAAATGGTTCGTTTACCATGCAGAGTGACACTACAACTATTTGATTTTGGGATTAAGGGGGTCAATATTAAATATATCTAAAATATTTTTTGTGCACACAACAGTCACATTCATTTTCTATTTATAGATGCATGAAGAAAAGATGACTATATAACTGACTTTTTGGAATTTTACTTCTGTTTAACACTCCTGTATGACTGGTTTAATTTGAGTATCCATTCAGAGAACTAACATGAAAGACTGTTTATCAGACATCTGGCGTGAATAAAATTGATTCTTTTAACCTCTGACACCTGCAGAGGACAGGTCAACAAACTGCCCAGGAGCTGGATGAAGACAAAGCAAGGGTGAAATGAAATGTCATTGCTGAATTTATTGGTATGGTTGGAAAGGTGGTAGATTTAAATCCTATTCAATACTAACATAATTCATTAAACATAACTGGTGTGACCACATGTTTACTGGGTCTATCTGTTTTTAACTAAAGAAAATACAGCATTGCACAATTTGGTTTCACTGATTTTTAACATCCAACTACAGTTTCATAACTCTCCCACACGAGTCCTAAATGGTTTCAGAGTAAAGAGTTACAATTCTATAGACATTTTCAGGCATTTATTATAATACATTTTTAATTTAAGAAATTTTCAAGAATAAAATAATGGTGATATTGTTAAATCTCGCGTGTGTTTATGCTGGTGCTCTCATAATAGTGGAATATAATACACTTTCCTCTACTGTGACTGAACAGTTTGAAGTAGCATCAGTGTCTTTTGAGTTGTGTATCTGCAAATTGGCATAAAGTTCAGATGAATCCTGGAAGGGCTTAAACTCCACCGTAGTGTAGATGATGCCATTCTGCTCCTGTGAATAGACAAGACTTGATTACATTTCAGACTCAATAATTCAATCTATCTAGAATCTAATTTTCCCTGTTCAGGATGATGACAGTACTTAAAGAATAAGCTGTTGTGGCTTAACTAATAATTCACCAAACATTGATTTTTACCTCAGATTAAACCTTACTGATAGCACATGGCTGACCACTTATTATTAGAAGTGGGAGTTATATATGACAAACAACAAATAAACCGTAATCTACACTTAAATGTCTTACATCTGCTGTTGTAAGTCTTTGCTATAAGGGACTGAATCCATGTGGTTATGAGTCTATAGAGAAGATACAACACATATAAATTGCTTACCAGGCAAGCGTTAGGAGAACCACACATTTCACTTTCATCTGTAGGGGGAAAAGAAAATGTGCTCAGCCAAATATTTTTTAGATAAATGAATATCATCACTGTCCATTCGCTTACCTATGGATTTCTGCTTCCTGGTCTTTAGACGGTAAACAAGCAGTGTCATTGAGATGACAGCAAACACCAGAACACTTAAAACAGCAGCTAGCATGTAGGATTCTCTCCAGCTGTCGCTATATTAATATTGTGTTACACAGATTAATAATTCTTAAGAATTGGATATATAATGGTTCATGACTGTGACAAAATTTACCTTAATTTTACTTTGTCGTCCTCTGAAACAATTGGTGCAGAGGGAGAAGAAGAGGGCCAGACAGTTGGTTTGATGGTGGGAGAGGATTTTGGAGGAGCTGTGTAATATGTTGTTATATGTTAATTCTCTTTGTAGAAAATATCTTTTCTAACATATTTTGCATATTATTATCTAACATATATTATAGGTATATTATTATATACAATACGACCAGCAAGTGAGAACAAGTAACTCATTCATTTCTTAACCTTTAATCATTGAATGCAAAAAAATACATTTAGAAACCTCGTACCAGAAATTCTAACTTCAACATCTTCATAGGTTACAGGGAAGCCTCTGACACCACATCTGTATCTGCCAGCATCCATTATGCTTAGGTTTGTAATTTTTACCTCAAATTCATCATCATAATTAGTGATGAATATTCTTCCTTTATACTGGGGGGCAAATTGTCTTCTATTATTCACAAAGGTGGAGCACTCAACGTGATTAAATTTACAACAAGCTATATCATAAGCATTATAATATGGGTAAAATAAATATTTTAAAATCATTTCCTCTGAAGAATAAAGTACACGGAGCTCTGCCGTTGAATTAATTCCTAAAAAACAAACAAACAAACAAAAACCTTTTACTTAACAATAATGTCTCTTAAAAATATTGGTGATAAACATACCACTGTTTATTGCTGCTTGAAATATTGTATTTTATTATTATTACTTATTATTACTATTACTGTTATTATGAAAATTAGACAATAAAGTTTAAAAATATACATTTATGTAGCTACAATTCATCAAATGTCTGCTAATGATTTTAAACTCAGAAATTACCACCTATTATAATCTAAGGTTTCGGTCCAATACAATATTCTTAAAAATAAACAACAACTGAAAAAGCAAGAACCGTTCTCACCGTTCTCCATGAGGACAAGAAGAAAGAAAATCAGCTTCATTTTCCTCTCTGATATTTCAAATATTAAAAAGCTGAACTGAATTTATGTTCCTTTCCAGCAGAATTGAGTCATGACCTAACCATAAGACCATGAGGAACAGCCGACAGAAAAAGGAAGTACAACCTTTTAAACACGTCAGAAATGTTTTGTGTTACTGATTTCTGTACAAACACTTAATATGACAACCACATCAATATTATAGCCTATGCATAAAAAATATTTCTATCATCATAAATAGAAATGCTCATTTTAAATAGTGTTTGGCTTGAATGGAGTATACGTTAACTATAGTGTATGTCTAGTCTTTAATGTCTGAAGTAACTTACGTCTCCATCAGTTACACCACAAACTTGATGCTTGCATGAAATGACGACAATGAATACAGCTCGCGGCTCTGAATTATGAATCACAAATGATCTTGAAATAAATGGTTTCAAATGTCACCAATCATCATAATTCACAGCAGCGACTTGAAAGAACAGCTTACATTTTCAAAAACCTGCACTAGCCCGACTAAAAAAATGCGTACGTCAGATCCTGACGTATACTAAGCACTCGTCAAAGACCGTTTTTATAAATCTATGGCGTGGATTTAACCCTTGTGCCTTCCTATTTTTTGGGTCACACGCGTAGTCCTTCCGGTCAGAAATGACCGGACACCTGAAATTTAACTTTTTTGCCCCCTATTAAAATCAACTAACATTTTTTTTGTTCAATAATATTTTTTCTTTTGTATTTTGAGAGAATTTTATATTACTAATTAATATTTATGCAATATTAATTTACAATTTTTCCCATTTAAAATAGTAATTTTTTTCTCCCCATATTTTTAACATTGTTTTATATTAATGTAGCCTTTCTCATTAAAATACTAGACTAGACCTCTCAAAAAACATTTTTTTGACATTTTTTTAGCGCCCCCTGGTCAAAGCAATGAAAAAAAACGTGTAATTGCATGGTGTAACTAATAGATGGCGTAATAGGAATCTATAGAGGCTTATGAACTCCCTAATTGTTTTTAGCCAACAATTGCTTACTCACATTTAGTAGTAGACT
>JAUCNO010001851.1:13062268-13083137 GCA_032353835.1 Enteromius viviparus
GGGACTCGAACCCACGACCTTTGGGTTACAGGTCCAACTCTCTATCCATTAGGCCGTAACTAAAGAGTTTCAATCCCTATTGACTTCTATTGCATTTTTGTCCATTTAATGAAAAGTCAGTTAACGAAAACAGTTTCGTAACCAACATTACCAACAAGATTTTTACTCATACAGGTTTAGAACAACAGGATATGGAAAATTATTTTTAATTATTAAGTTCATTTGAAAAGTTATTTACTGCACTGAGAATGGTAGTAGTACTATCACATTTTGGTCAAATAATATACTAACTGACAACTTGTTTGCATTTAAAAACTAGATTAGGCCCACAGATTATAACAAGAACAAGACAAAAGGGAAATTTTACTACAATATAACTACTACCATATGCACAGCACAGATGTAGAGACAAAAATGAATATCAGCCATAAAATATTAATGCTCTTGTTGTTCAAAACACTGTCACACAAATATTTAAGAAAAAAAAAGAATTACAGAAGTTTGGAGGTGAATTCATGTAATAAATTATGATGTTAACACTTTACAATAAGGTTCATTGGTTCATTCATTATTTAACAACATTAGTTAACAAGAAATAAGAATGAACAATACTTTAAAATAGCATTTATTAACCATTTACTAATGAATTATTAAAATTACAAGTTTTTGTTAATATTAGTTGCCCTCAATGCACTGAGCCAATATGAACTAATAATGAATGATTTTTATTCATTAACATACATTAATTATTCCTGTACGAAATGCATTGTTCATTGTGTTTTTTTTATTAGTTGATACATAAACTAATGTTAACAACTGAAGCCTTATAGTAAAGGGTTACTATTATGATTGGGTTATATTTGATCTTATTTCAACGTTTGTTTTGTTTCCCAACAAAAATAAAGGTGCAGGTGAAAAACAGTATGTCAAAAGAGTAGTATTTACAGTTTTCATAAAATAGAAGGTGAAAAGTACCAAGATATTTTACTTCATCCCCTATTCTAAAGAGTGCATCTGATTGACAGTTTACTATCCCATGAGGTCACGGCAAAGGATTTGTGAATGTAGTAAAGTGGCATTGTAGGTCACGCCTGGGTTACAATCCTACTATATAGAACATACATAGTATATGATGCCACACACAGCTAGACTTTAGAGATCTTTCTCACCATCATCAGGACCTTGTAGTATCAGATACTGTGTGGTCTCTGCACTGCCATCCTCAGCACTCGTAACTGCAATGCATCCTGTAAAATGGGCACAGAAACAAAGTATTGACATTGAACACTACATAAAGATCACAATGTCTACAATATTAAATAATGGCTGTGACAAAAAAGAAGTAAGAGGTTTTTCTACCATTCATAATGTCAGGGCCAATGGTGGATTCAATGATCTTGTCAATAGCTGAGCCAAGATCTGAGGACGTGGAAGCAGTGGAATCAGAAACCATCATTCCTCCTTCAGAAACAGCGCTGGAGTGGACCAGGACCTGGACAGACTCTGACACCAGGACTGACTGTGTCACTGTGGAGACGCTGGACACACTGGTTGACTGTGCAACAGAAGAGGAATCTGGAAGATGAACTCTTCTCACATCTGTACTGGAGCTCGTCTCTGGGATAAAAACCTAAAACACAACCCAAAACAAATTTTATATGATTTACACACTAACATGCAGAGATACAAATGTGTGGGTTGTTGTCTTACCACAAGTCCTTCAGAGCTCTGTCCCACGTGACAGTCTGATTCTGGGGCCAGGGCAGGAGGAGCCACTGCATCACTGCTATCGGCAGACATAGCCTCTGAAGATTCCATGCCCATGCCGCTTTCTGATGGCTCCTCCATCCCAGAATGCCCCACATCACTGCTGCTCTCCACCTCCATGTCCTCAGAGTCCATCTCTGCTCTGTGGAAAAGTGGCTGCCACTCAGTAATGCAGAAGTTGGAAATTGTATTCTGAATGACATGCAAGGACATGGGTGATTGCAGGATTATTTCAAAAGGATCATGACACTGAAAACTCACAGAAATAATATACAAAAAATAAAATATATTAGAAATATATATATTTTTTGCTGTATTTTGACTAAATAAATGCAGCATCAGTTTCTTTAAAAACCTCAAATTAAAAACTTATTTTAAAAATGATATATTATATACATCCATTGTTTTTCAATATTAAAACAATTCATACTACACACAATAAACTATCATATATAATTTAAAAAAATCATAACATATGGGTGTGGCTGTGTTTATATAACTACTTATACAATTACATAATAAATAATTGTTTATATAATTGTGTAATGTGCATGCATTTTGTCTTAATCTGAGCTATTTAAGTAAAAACCTATGTAAAAAGAGCCTGTTTTCTTTCATTTAGTTTTCACAGCTGGGCAGATCCACTTGTCTATTTTATGCAGAATTTGCACAAAAGCCTTGTTGCAATCAAGTTCAACTAGATTTTTCTAAACGAGCTAGACTTTTCTAAATATTTATTGCACAAGGGTATATATTTCTTTATATTTTATTTTTTGTTGTATTGTATTTATTGTCGTTTTCTACGCTGAGATTTATGTTTACTGCTGACAACAAATGCAGCACCTGATGGCACCTTTCTAGGTCGCTTAAGCACATCATAAGCTTACCAACAAAACCACAAGCCAGCGTGGTCCCGCATTAAATTAATTTAAATAGCAGAAAACATCATCTTAAACATTTGATTTCTCACAGGTCCTAAACTGACATCAATCCCTCCCCACCAAAACACAAATCTAACGTTAGCTATGGTTGGAAATGAAAATCTTTTCCTTGACTTAAACTTATCAAGGACAAAGGGTTATTTGTCCTTGCTTAACATATCACGTTCTGACGCAACGCACAGCAACAATTTTATGCAGAAAATGTCACTACATTAGATGCCAACAACACTTCAGTCCTCTCATGGACCGTGGCTACTCTTTGCTCGTTTCTATCTCAACTAAGAGCGCGTATGTGCTGCCCTTCCTCCTGCCTGCTCGCGCAGCGCCATTTTCCCTCCCGCCGCTGCGAGTTTATTTTTTTCCGCTCAGGCGATATGAAGAACCGCTCGGGGACCTCGAGGGCCTGCGCGAGCAGGGAGAGCCAGTTCGCCCGAATGTTTTTCTCTTGCCCATCATGGAAGAAACTGTATTTGTACACAATTTTACACCATTATTTTGAGCTACGATTTTTTCTTACCTTAAGTGGACGAGTATTTTGCTCTTCACGCTCTCGAATGAGGCAAAATAAAATAGATCTTTGAAAGCGAATAGTTGGTAATGGTTTCTAGTCGGGCGCCATCAGCGTCTCCTCGCTTCCTGTCCTCAAAGCTGGCCGGAACTCATTTATCCGTCACGGGGAAAAGACGACAGGGAGATACCCTTAATCTGTTTTATAATGTATCACGATTTATTTAAAATGTTCTGTTCTGTGTAGAGAACATGTATATCGAGCATCTCCCTTCGTCTTTTAAGTGTTTTGTCAAATAATGTTGTGAACCGGAGGACTAATTGCTGTAAGAGGATAAAACCTCCGAGTGCCTCGCGGATTAATATGACACCGGTTGTTTAATCTTACGATTTTAGTTTCTAATTTTTGAGTACACCAACCTAAACATCTTTTATTGCCTATTTCTGAATGTGCCGATTCAGTTTGAGTTGTTAAATTTGTTCTTTTAATATAGATAAAATGTTTACCCCGCTGCATTTACTGTCATTCCGCGTGAACTTCGATTAATATTTACTTGTAATTAAGGCAATCAGATTTCTCTTTGTCAGTATCCCTATATCATTTTTAAAGTCATCTCTTCGGTGTGTATTTATGAGTGACTGTATCTCTAAAATGATAAAAATGATAAACGGGCATGTATGTGATTGTGTAAATGTTTACATTAATTAATATGAAAAAAAAGAGACTTTCTTTCAATGTTAATCAGCTGCTAAATGCCAAACATTAGTTTAGCAACAGTTTAAAATAGTATGCAGTAGTTATATTTAGAATAGTAAAGAACTGTAGCGTTCTAGCCTTGTAAAAACACAAAACATGTCAAATTCAGTGTTTTCCTGCGTTTCAAATATTATTCTTTAAATGGTTATAATGATAGAGCGATTACACAAGGATTGAATGGTCTTGTTTACAAATTTATTGAGTAATCATAAACATTGCAACAAACAAATAAAAATATAAATAAGTGGAATGTTTAAATTAATAATATAATTATTATCATTTACACCAGGTAAATGATTTCACAATATGCCAAAATCTGGGCTAAATAACATCTCAATATTAGCTCTTAAGGCTAAAAAATAATCTTGCTTAGAAAAACATGTGAGTGGGGTCAATACACAGACAATGGATGCTTTGTTGACAACAAATGCATTTAAGCTACAATATTACTGAGGTGACTCCACTCATACATTTACAAACAAAGTTAATTCCTAGAATTAGTCCGGCAGTGCCTCGTTGTAGTTTGATAGAACAAGTTTATAGTTTCTCTTAATGTGCTTTCTTACAAAGCAGTTATATAGTAAGCAGAAATAAATTATAAGACCACGTTGAAGCAGACAGACAAATATGCCTAACACCCTGTTTCATTTGTAAGATCATTTCAGTGTTAAAACAGTTCTTTTCCTGTAACAGTCAAAGTCCCATAACAGAGACTTTCAATTTAATACATTCTGTCTGTGTCTTCCTCACTATATTTTACACTGAAGAGAAATGGTTTCCCTATTAAAAAGCTCTGTCATCAGGTTAGGATGTTGGTTGTTTTCAGTGTGCACGGCAACTGCACATCTTAGCATTTTAGGAGGTCGTACTTCACATAACCCACTCGGTCAACCTGCCTTTTGGAATTCATCCTCCAGTAGAAATTCTCCCGGCAGAAGTAAGAGAATCCTGAAAAATAGCAGAAACGAATGTCATTTGCTTGATCAGATAAACCAGGCTTTATCAACTATTTTAGACTGTTCATTTTTACTTACCCTTGTAGAGGAACACATCATGTGAATCATTGGGCACTCCACCAAAAACGGAGTCAATGAATTTTGGGTATCCTCTGTCTATCATCTGAGCCTTTACATCAAGTCTGTGACAATAAAAAAGAGATAAGATTACAATTGGAAAACTAGATAAAAGACACTTTCCTTTCAGCTCTTACGTTATAGTCCTTGAGCAAAGTTCACATACCTCCAGAAGTTCTCCCCATTAAACAGGAGCACCTTGCCTTTTCCTTTCTGCACAGCTCCATCCACTCTGTCCAAGTTGCCTGGCAGGCCAAGCTTCTCAATTTTACGTGGTCCAAACACCTCATTTCCAGTATAAACCCAGAACTGTTTTTCTGTGTGCATGAGATATAGTTAAAAAAAGCACCATTATAAATCAAATTCAAACACATTTATCAATAAAAATGGGGAAATATCACAACCTGGAAAATAAGTACCTGCAAAGAAGTAGATCTTTTTCGTGAGCTGGTCCTCAAAGACTGTGCTAATGACAGCTGGCAGAGCAGGCCACTTCTCGGATATCAAGAAAGGACCTTTGCGTTCCCCTTTGTTTGAGATCTTCCAGTAGTGCCTTTGAGGGAGAATTTAAAAACATGTAATTGAGACTTTGAAGCAAATGTTTTCCAAGTTGTGTTTGTAAGTTCATAATGATATATATGTTATAGCTCGTACCCATTCTTGAAGAAATGAAGCTCTTTCTGGATTTCAGTGATGGCATCGAATTCCTTGATTTCACAAGCATCCTGTGAAGGGTCAACAGGTTCTGTAGTGGTTGTTTCCTCATTTGAGGTGGATTCAGTTGGCATAATCGGAGAGGTAGTGGTGGACCGTGGCTCTGGAGCAGTGGGATTGGGACCAGTTTTAGGTCCTGAAAATAAGTAATTTAATAATATAGCGATTAAGACCAGAATCATAAAAGACTACTGGGTTTAAGCATCAAAAATTGTGAATAAGAAAATGCACAGTAATCCTACAAATACATATTTAACTGAATAAATACCATAGAGATACTGAATGCCCTCGATATCATCACTATGCAGAGAGAAATCCTCCACGTATTTGTACATGGGAAACATCAGAGCATCTTTGATGTTGGAGTGGTCCAAACCGAGTGCATGGCCAAACTCATGAGCAGCCACCAGAAACAGACTGTATCCTGGGAAAGAAAAGGCATGTTAGCCAATAACTCATTTTCATTTTTTTCATATTGTCAGAAGGAGAACATTTTCACTTGCCTCTATCAGGGCAAAATCCCCATTTTTTATCTGTGTCATAGTTGCTGGTAGTTGCGCACCAGAGTTTTCCATCGTTACGGCCTTCACTGGTACAAGAAGAGTACTGGGTTCCAAGGAAGGTGAAAGGAAACTGGCATGGCTCACCTTCTGAATTTCCACCAATCACTGCTGTATCTGTGAGGGGAAATAGTGTATTATAAAACGTCTTACTTCATTAAAGTTTCAGTGTTCAGTCCGGAGGTATGACAGCTGCTTACCTCTGTTAGGACAGAATCCGTACAGCTTATCCTTGTCAAAGTTAGCTGTAGTGGCACACCAGCGATACCCATCATTTCGTCCCTCTGTGGTGCAGGACTCATATTTCTCGCCGTCAAACACGAAGGGGAAGACGCATGGTGCTTCGTTGCCGTTACCCTCAAATGTGAAGAGAACTGGGGGGGAAACAGAAGGTTAGCCATGCTAATAATAATAATAAATATTTGTGGTTGTGAAATTATTGTGACCTTAATTCCACATATTAAGTCCAAAGGAGTCCATTCATATGAAATTAAAGCCTCATAAAATCATGACTGGAGCACTTACGCTCACTGGGACAGAAGCCAAATTTCTTGTCCTTGTCGTAGTCTGCGGTGGTTGCGCACCAGGGGAGACCATCTGTGCGCCCCTCTGTGGTGCAGGTGGAGTAGGATGTTCCCTCAAACAGGAAGGGAAAGTGACACATCGCACCCTCTGCATTACCATAGCGGGTTTGAATCGCTAAAGGAAACACATCAATGTTATTGTCTTCTCCACAGATTTCAAAACATAGACACAACATAAACATGTTGACCAGACCTTTAATATAGAAAAACTCATTACATTATGAAAAGTATTAAGAGTGATATTGTTATTGATTTTGATATGTTTCCAAATTTAATTAGCTTGCTTTTTTTTATTGTTTTTGAATAAGACCTAAAGAAAAAACTTAAAATATTACCCAGACCCAGTTACAAATTTTAAAATAAATAACTAAACATATAAATAAAAAACATATTAAGTGTTATATTATAAAGACCGTAAGTAAAATTAGTACCTGTTTTTTTTTTTTATTTCTATTGTATGGAACCCAAAGCACTTTAACAGAAAATTTTCTGTTAACCACAAAAGCCCAGTTTAAAACAGAGCTATACATTCTAATATATAAGTAATCATTTCTCCTACATATTAAAACACTATGCAATACATTATAGAGACAATACGTTCAAAAAATTATTGAAAAAATCAAAAGAAATGGCTTTTTATTGATACTCAAAGCTATGTAAAATATTATTATTAGGGCAGTTTCCCAACTGTCATTATACACTCAAAACTATAGAGGGAGCTATTGTTAAACTGTGTATCTCATGCCACCGTTAATAGTATGATGCTACATGGTGTTTGAAGCACTTATACATTAAATAAATGCAGTAAAAATGGGGTGTATCGAAATATGAATCAAAAATCACTCTCACCTGGTCCAGCACCAAGGGTCCAGTATTCATCATCATCAAAATGTGCATCTCCCTGAGTTCCCTCACCTGGAGGATAGGCGTGAGCCAGCAGCCCATCTTTACCATCAAAGGGGTAGGGATCGCCGTGATCTGAAACAAAAAAAGCAGCTCAGTCAAACTCATTCAAACAGACTTAAATCGTAACACTTCAATCTATTACAAAAACTCAACTCACCTTCTTTCCCAAAAGAGATCATGATATCAGCAGTGCCATCATAGAGGCGTGTAAATGTCAGAGGGGTAACGTCACTCCAGACTTTGAAAGCTCTGGCAAAGGCGTCATCAATCAAAGAGGCTTCCATGTCGGGTGAGTAGTTCAAAATCCTGGTTATCAAAACAATGCAATGGATCACCGTGTGCTCATTACAACTCTATGTGAAGTGTGGTCGTCAAAGTGTACAGATAATACTCCACCTGTATGTAACATCATTGTGATCCCACTTCAGGTCTCCTGCGAAAGTCTGATAGTTGCGGATGTCTGGGACCCCACAGCGAGGATGCTTCATGGCTTCAATCGTGGGTTTGTCAAGAGAGCCAGTCTCCTCCAGCCCGAGCTGCCTCTGGAGCTTAATCAGTGCTTTAGAAGTGGACACGACTGCTTGCAGTCCGCTCTTCTGGAGGACATCTATGTAGCCGTAACGCTTCAGATAATCCTGGAGTCAAAAATTTAGACAAGAGAGGATTTAATTTAGAAGGATAAAATCAACTACACTGCATTATCTAACTGTAAGTAAAACTTAAAATACTCACATCTGCCAGTTGTGTGTCTGACATGTTCTTGATCACATCTCCAGGGAATGTCACATACACAGATTTGAGCGGCACACACCAGGCTCTTAAAGAACAGGTTCCCAGAACCAGAAACGCCAAGACTCCAAGTCGCATGATTAGCGCTCAAAGTCACAGATCAAAGTCAAATTGGAAACTATAAGAAAGTCTTTGAACAAGATAAAGTACAAACACTGTTCTTGCCTCCTCTTCTCCTGCTCTCTGTCTTCTCTGGAGCCCTGAAGAAGTATTTATGTGGTCCTTGGGGCTTAGTCACTGAGTACCCACCCACCTCCAGTAGGTCATTTTAGCACTCCCACTTACTAACACTTGCCCACTGAAAAGGAAGGATTTTTTTTCATCCATTCAAAAAGCAGGGGCTTTCCAACAACCTCACATTAAGCTTGAGGACACAAAAGATAACAAACAACGACTGTCTTTAATTTTCTTAAAATAAATTGTTACTCATAAATACTTTTAATTAAAGCATCTAATTAAAGCATAAAGCATCATCAATAAGAAAAATAAAATATTGTATAAATCATTTTAAGAAATTGATTGAGTATGACTGTATTTATGAAATAAAGTAGTAGTAGTAGTAAATATTATAGCAACTGATTTATTTTAGTAATTGGTTATACAGTATGAGCATGAAAGTACTTAAGAAATATAAATAAATTGTGCATATATATAGATATATATATTTAGCAATGATCAAAAGTAAAGTATAAATGTACTTATGGGAAAAACAAAACAAACAATCATATATTATGCATTTTGCATGTAATATTTAGTTAATGAGTTCCCAAGAAAGTTTGGGATAAATTACCATCAAAAATGGGCATAAAGTCATTCTGTATTTAAAAACATTGGGAAAACCCTGAGCTGAAATAGTGTCAGGTAAGCAAGCAATATTGCACAATCTCCATATATTTTTCAGCAGCACTGATGAAGCTGAGTGACGAATACACACAGGTGTCTTGCAAACCCAGCTCTGTTAACTTACAATGTTGTGCAAGCGTATTCGTGTGTGCTGTGTTGACATACATGTTCTGAGTAGTTTTGTGCCTAGAGGCAAAGGAAATCCTAAACCATAAATGGCCATAAATTACCCTAGCTCCTGCAAGAAATGCAGAAGCGATCAGCTGTTTAGTCCAGAATAGGTTGCCTAATTGCAAATGAGGATGTAAGTGTGTTGTTTTCTAATCACTGATGTGGGTCTGTGTCAGTTTTTTGAGAAATTCTATTACACACACCTCACATAATGTAAAACACTGACGAAATATTTGATATCATTGCCTATTTTCAAGTTATACGCTTCAGCAAATGCATCAGTAACAGGAACAGGAAAGACATCTCGCCTGGCATACTGCTAAAAGTATCATGCATGTCTCTATTTTGGACATTAAAATTCATTTCCTCTAATGTACACTTGATAATGAATCAGCAGCTACAGTGAGGGTGGTGACTGCCTTTGCTCTTTTAAGGAATTAAATTACTAATACAGAAAAAAAGGTAAAGTAATATGTCTTCAAACAGAACAATATAAGGCTGTAAAGCCATTGTGGCACAAATCTAAACATTAAGTAATCAATTCTGACACAGTGATGGGAAGAAACTGCATAATACCTGATTGTATTAAGACATTCTTGTCTCTGAGACACTTCCGGCACAAATGCAATATCCTCTTTGATTATTTCATCAGGATTGAAACTTGATTACAAACAGGCGTTAATCATTTTCAACAACATAATAACACAAATGCCTAATTGCACATAATTAGACAACATGAGAAACCAAGAAATAGCAGCAATTCAGTGTCAGTGTTTTCACATGCATAAATGAGCACCATGTCGGCTCCTGAGGATTCATGTGTTGTTAACTGAAATTGTTTCTTTTTAAATTTAGTGGACGCCAAGGGCAAGGGACACATGTTTGAGTTGTTTGTGTCATGACATAAAACACTTGGAGGACAAGTGGATCTGAGCTGAGGTTTCGTCGCTTGCATGTTTGACCCGCACAATGTTTTCATGCACAACCAAAAAGTGGCTTGGAACTGCAATCTGTCTGTATATGTAGGAATACTATTTTTCTAGTTTACCTGAATTTAAAGTGAACTTTTATGGCAAAATATCAAACATACTTTAGAGCATTTTATTTAGAAACCGTTTTTATGGCCCACTGTAATGTCTGTATCCTGTGGGTGGAGTTGTATTGGAAAATGAATTTGATTTGTTAAAAGGATAATAAAAATTACAATATAATGAGGTCACTTTTTAACCAGTTTGCACATGTATGTGTGTGTATGTCTGTACTATTTATGCTACATTGTGTGAACCAAATATCCCTACATGGATAGTAGGCTAAAACCTGAATTTTTTGACATTGTCAAAAGGGAACATTGCCATGAGTGTGTGTTTGAATTTGAGTTGTGTCATTCACATAATGGTGAGTAAGAAATTATTAGGAAATGTGTTTAAACAATTCTTCTCATGCATTCTATATTTACCTATTCTGTATGAGATCTTTATTAGGTCACCTAAATGCAAATAGAAGCTTGGTCCTTCATTATATGTACACAATAATAGCTATATATCTATAAATATGAAACTCATGCTGAGATAGAGTACGTCCACAAGACTTGTTTAATGCATAAACTCTGCACAACGTTCTCAGTAGACAACAAGGGAGGGACTCTTTAAATATAAAGACAAAACAAGGGAAATATATTGGTGTTTATGGTTTTGAGACATACGACGGGCATTTGATGTGGAGAGCTCTGTTATTCATTTAAAACCCTTTTCAGGACAAACTTTTCTGCGACAAGATGGGATGTCAAACTAAGGAGGGATGTCAAACTTGGACACAACACAAGAAAATAATTTCAATATGAATTAGCATAACAACAACACAAATGGAGGCTAAATTCAGAAAGCAACCAAAATCCACAAAGCATAACAATATTTGCTGATGGTTTTTGGTATCATAAATAAAAGATTCCCCACTTCATATAGTATTTCTATATTCTGACTTGCTGACACGCTGTTAATTTTTATTGTAATCAAGTCGTGTAACTATAACTATTTATAAGCTGGGTTAATTCACTGGACATCTATTTACAATCATTTATGCACAATCATACAGGCGCTAGAATTTCCATCTGTCACATACCCTTGATTTCTTCCAGATTGCTTATGCGGAAACATCTGTATCTGTTTAAGTACGGCGTCAAGTGAGCAATGAAAAACGGCTCGAGGGCTGTACATATAATGCCGCAGTGTTTTCGCTATTTTACATTAAAAAAAAATAAACTTAGCACACAAACCCCAGCATCTTTAGCTGGGAACAAAATATATCGACCTGCCTTGTTTGGCAACAATAAATTTACCCTTTATTTGAGAAAACAATTCTCACATGGTACAAGAGGAAACCACAGCAGACACACACTAGTTATTGCATTAGGACGATGAGGATGTGTGTGCGTGTGACGTCAGTGTAAATGTGACTACGCAATAACACCGTGTGGTCTGAAAAGATCCTGTGTGAAAACACTTCGCTACTGTTCACCCGTAGAGTCATGGCGCATGCGCGACGAGTCCGCCTCTTCTTAAACTCTCAGGGTGAAGTATGAAAATAATTATGTTTTAAATGTCGCAGGCAGAGATTGCTAGCAATAAAATAACCACAGCTACATAGTCTGCCCTGCCCTGGTCCTCCAGCCAAAGCCTACACAGACACTGAACCCTCACATTTGGCTTTGTCCCGCTCCAGCAGGCTGCTTTTTAGGAAAACAATGCTCTAATAATATTTTATGATATGTTTGGCCCATGGTATTTGTGTTACGGAATGGCTGAACAACTGAATAAACTGTTCATAAATCATTGAGAGTAATTTCGTATTGTGTTTATCACCAATGACCGCTGGTAAAATGGAGGGCTGCACCAACTATGTATTCTATGAAAAGATGCTTATATCATTCGGGTAATTGAATGGGAATACATCATCCAGGAGACCAAATCATGCACTGTAATAGGCTATACAAGACACAGAATTTATATTACTTAATTCTTGAGTAATGGTCTGAAGTGTCATTATTCATCCTGTAAGAGTAAACTGGTACACCAGAAAAATCATTTTTCCTGTAAATATTACTCCTGGCTTCGAACTTCTCCAATAATTTAGTTAACTTAAACCAAATTTAAAGCAAGTTCCCATTTATTTTCCTCTTTTTAACCACAATTCAAAATTCATACGTTAAAGGGGGGAAATGTATAGATTTATGTATAGAAATGTCAAGGTATTTAATTGATCATTTAAACAGTGTTCTATTTTTTGTTTGTGATTGGCAAGTAATGATGACATGTATAACATTGAAAGGTCTTTATCACGACTGACACGATAAGAGTCCAATTACACAAGCTCATTAGTCAAATATGAATTTTGCAGCATTTTCATTGGCCATGTAGAGGTATGCAGCAATACAGTATTAACAACCATACTGTGCGACTGAATTATTTTATACACATCATCTGCTGCTGTGTTGACATGGTTTTCCAGCTGTAAAAAAAGCTTAGACTAAGCTACTCTAAAAGCAAAAAGTAGCATTTTTAGGCTTTTATCATCAAAGACATTTGCTTTCTGCTTTGCTACTAGCACATTAGATGCGGACTAGATATGTTTGCATCAGACGTTGAGTCACTTCCTGTGGCTACATGCAGTAGTCATGACATTATTGGAGGTAAGTGGGGATTTTTTTTTATTTTGTTGTTGCTAAAGAGAGGGGATAGGATATGAGCCACCACACCGGTCAGATACCAACACTGGGACTTTATAAAAAGCTTAAGTCAATAATATGAAAGAACACAACATCTACTGAGCAGGAAATATGCATAGTCCAAGATTTCTTAACGTCTCCTCCTTTAGGAAACCCAAACAGTCACCATCCATCAAAGTCTTGCAGTTTCAGAATGAGATGGATTGACACTGACTCCATCCCATCTCCTGTCAACTACAATCCTGACAAATCAGCCTACTTTCACTTCCATCTCTACCTACTCTGGATATACCTTGCAGCGGGTCCTTTGTCACCATATGGAATGTTGTGCTGCGTACTCTCTCTAAACACTGATCTGCAATAATTGGGCATATTTTTCCAAAATGGTCATCAGTGTCTCAAATGCATATTTTCAAAATATATACTGCATGTGTGTATACATGATTACATAATACGCAATGAATCATTTGACAGCACTAGTCAGAATATTAAATATTCCATCCTTTGGTATAAATAATGCATTTAGCTCAGTATCCAAACCAATACAATTCTCGTCCACCAAACAAACCATACACATAACACATAAATCATGATATCATGGTATTTTTTATAATATCACCGAGTGGAGATGAAGACCCACAGAACTGAATATCACCACTAAGTGATTTGTCAGCACACAAAGAGCTGAATAATACAAATCAAATGTAAAGCCTTATTATTTAGACCCTAAGGTGCTATGTGAAACTAGGTGAAAAGAAAAACAACATTTAAAAAATCCATGGAATCAGTGAGTCAAAGTGTTGGGGTTGATAAATCCCATATGACTCTACCGTCTGGCTAGAGAGAACTTCTGCAAATCTTTTCATAGCGCAAGCCTCACTGCAATGATTCATTTAGAGCCTTGAGATACAGAATAATTAGGTATTCACTTCTTAGACTGATGACTGTTGTTGTCAGACTGTTGTTTACCGACTGAACTGTGAAATAAGTATTTATTATGTCAGTCCAAACAGCACATTTTACATTGGTTGTAAATAATGAATTAGTGTCTGTCAGCGATATCAAGAACACTAATTGAGGCCAAAGTTTACAGGAACACACGTGGAGATAAAATAAAGTGGTGTGCACAAAAACAGGAGACAGCATATGTTTTTTGCTCAGCGTTAACCGATAAACTTTGTAAACTTTGCACAATATCTAGAATTTACTGTCACTCCAAAGCAGCCACAAGCTGTACTCAGCAAGACCTGTAGCAAGCGGTGGTTTAACATTTCCATTTCCAGTAAAACCACACTCAAAGAAAAAGAGAGAGAACTATTTGCAATGCGTAAACAGATTTCAGAAAGCCTGTTTAAAGGCCAATTAGGTCACATTCAAATGAGAAGAAAAGAAACAACAAAAAACAAAGTGGGATGGGGGCTAAATCTTAAAAGGAGGGATTTTTTCCAATGGCAAGCAGTTTGGAGCAAAAGAAGTGCGGTTTGAGCGGAAAGGATTCTTTAAGTTGGCAAAGAAAAGAAGTTGTGAAGCTGTGGTTGATTGCTCACTGCCGCAGAGAGAGGGATGGACCACAAAGCCTGATTAACCCACATATAATTAGAGCTTATTTAACATGTTGGAATACACAGGACTACGCCTTTATAACAGTTTAAATGTGTTTATTTTTTTCTCTGTGAGCAATGTCTGAGAGGCACAGTAGTCAGAAATGTCTTCTGGGAGAGAATAACAGGTATTTAACTTAAAAACTGATTTTCTGAGGGACCAGGAAGCTGGACAGCTACAACATTCATGGTCTTTTTGACATGCATCAACAAAACTATCCACAAACAACACCATCATCATCGCCACCAAGTTTCAACTTTATGTTTAAAACAACAGTTTCTCTCGGTGGAGCAGGGAATTTCCTTCTCGGCTTGAGTCAGGAGCAGCTGCTAGCACAAACTACACAGTACAGGCCCTGACAAGACAAAGAGAGGTCGATGCTGTGTGTGTTTAGTGAGGTTAGATCACCCTAAGGTGAGCATATTTTCTAAACCACTTATTTGTAACTCAATCTACAAGAATGTGGTTGTACACCAACAAAACACACATTAGTATGCTGACATAAGCGTGGCAGGAGAGAAGCAGAACACAGCTATAAAGAAGAAATAAAGAACTATAAATAACTATAGGGTGAACTGCACGAAAGTGGGACAATATTTCACTTAAGTCTGAATGGCAAAAAATATCTCACTTTAGGGCAATTCACCTTACAGTACAGTATTCGCCAAAACAGTTTTTCTGTATTTTATATAGCTATTCCGTTTACACAGATAATTGCATTGTGCATTTAAAATGCAAATTGTTATATAACCAACATACAAACATATTTTGTAATAAATAATATTGATAATCTTGTAATTTATAATAATAATAATCATTGAGATCATTATTAATAATTTAATAAGTAATAATAAATATATATGTTTTATTTACCAAGTAATTAAATATTATATATATTTTTCTAATTAATAAATGATACATTTCCAGAAATTCATGATGACTGCAGGATAAAAGTCATAACAATCCTGGTAAACTCCTGGTTTTCCACATACAGCACCTTGTAACAAACCTCCCACATACTGACAGTCATTTATGCAGGAGTGCCCTTTCCTGTAAGTGATAATCATCTTTAAAAAAAAACAAAAAAACAAGGGAACTCCAGAACCAGGGTGACATTAATATTGTTGAAAACTGAATAATCATTCTTGATTAGCAATTAGTGATGAAGCGAATCACAATCTAAACAAATCAGTTTCAACATAAAACTTTGACAAAACAAATACAAAGAGACAGTGGCACATTTAGGGTTAAGAAATAATGAAGCAATCAGTGATAATTTAAGTCATGATGCTGTTTTATGTCAAAGCACTCCTGAATTAATTCAAACCCATTAAATTTGACCACAAATAGGCTGTTTCCATCTCAGCTGTGTCAGGGTGCAAATCTGTTTACCGGCTACTTACTGACACTGTCTAAAGGTCTGTTTGCATTTATTGGCCTATTAAATTTTATTTATTCATTTATTTGATTGATTGTTTGTTTTTTTTTTGTTTGGTTTTTACAGGTATGCATGAATATAGCCTATCTCTAGAGGGCACTGTGTCTCTGTGTATCTTTGTGGACAAACCAATGTCACATGAACACGCTAACAATATTGACATTTATCTCTTTTTAGAGTAGACTATCAAAAAAAAAATTACTTGTGTGTTTTTAAAAAGCTTATTTGTACAGTCTACCAAGCAAAATAATCTGTCAATATCTGCCATCTGTTTCTAGAAAAAAAAAAAAAAACATCTATTAGTTGTCAAATCACATGATGGAACACACAGCCAATCAAAATGGTTTTTGAAATGCATAATACATGAATTGGATTCCTACATTAACATACGTATGCATGGTGTGTGTTTGTGAGTGTGGGAGTGCGAGGGTGCCAACGTATCCAGAGGTGCTGGAATTCCCAGAGGAAGTGCTTCATTAAACCAGCAGCTGTGACCCCACTACTCTCTCAGTGTGCTACACTGATAGCAGGAACTCTACTGTCTTTATTTGGTGCTTGTTATCACTACTTTGCATTGAATGAATGCGTATGAAGATTTCCTTTTGGTAAAATGGTTCAAAGTATATAAGTTACACTTATACTTCATAGCAATTTATAGATTGGCTTGATTGCTGCTCCACTGGTTCTGTCTGCTCGGGCCTTTTAAACCTGACATCTGCTCCATAAATATTGTACTGTACTATTGATCTGCTGTGTTGACAACCTGGCCCATAACATCTCTGTAAGTTCATCATTTTACACGGTGCTTGTTTGACAATCTTAGAGGCATAAGGGCCAAAGGGGCATCTTTCTTTGTTAGATGTTCTTGAAAAACTATAGGCCAATGTTTGTCTAAAGTCTAGATTTCAGAGTGCTTTTCTGTCAGGACCATTGTTGTCATAGAGGATTAACAATTGCCGGTATGGTTCTGTTCTGGGCAAGAATTCCCTGCGCATCTGCCTTAGCAGCTCTCACCATGTAAGAGACAAACTCAATATATTGTCGTTAAAGGGTTTATTCTTTGCAAAGAAGGTCAAACAGTCATACAGAAACACACAGTTTGCTGCAGAGTGTGACAAAGAGGGAGGGGAGTCCTGCACTTTTATATCTTGTCTCACCCCCAAGATCACTCCAAACAACTGTACACAAGAGGACAGGAACTTGAAAACCTAGTCCCCATTTTTTAGGAACCTCATGACCCCTAGGTCAAGTACAGATGCCTATGGTTCCCCCAGCTGTCTCTATCTCATCAGTATAAGTAGATTGTCTCCATAGCATCCATGCAGCCTGGCCCCCTGGGTATGTGTTGCAGATATTGTTAAAGTTCTATAATTTTAGTACACATTACTCCGAATCAAGAAGAAACAGAAGACTGGATACTGACTCACAGAGGAGAAGATAGGGGATGGATGGATTAGCTACTGAGTAATGCAAAAACTGCTGGTAATACTGAAGAACCTTATATATGGATGCTTAGATAGGTGTTGCATTGCTATAGGTAGATAGGGATCAGCTGAGAGTCAGCTGATGCAAGCTCGACTAACGCTACGCTTCATTTCCCCCTCGTATTCAGGCCAAACCTGAAGTTCTGAATACCATAAAACCACTATGCTTTAAAAAAAAGATCTGCCAAATGCAAACATCTACACAGGGAATATTTTTGTTCATGTTGTGTTGGTCAATATGGTATAAACTTTTAGGGCTTACTCAGATCCAAGAAGATAAATATTTATCTTTCTCATGCTTTAAAAGCAGCCAAGAGTTCCTACGCGGAACATTTAGTTTTCAGCATCATTGAATCGGCTCTAATGTAGTAATGTTTGTTCAAGCTTAAGCCTGAATAAATTATTGGAGCTTCAACTAGAAGCACTTTTACCTCATTCATGCCTGCTGACCCAACTGATAAGAGTTTTAAAAAAAATGCTGGCATTCGTGTGTGTCAGTGTTGTTTCTCTTAGGAGGCCATTTTAGATTAGACTGTAGACCTTATTTAGAAAAACACAGGGAAGATAGAGTGAAAGCCTTTTGTCCGTTCTGTTGATGAGAAGAGTGAGCACTGCATTACACATGGGAGTACGGGTAAATAAAAACTAAAAACTTAATAAGTAATGCTGTGTTATATTAAAGCCCTTCAAAATTCCTGCCTGATAGCTATGTTCACTTCAGCTCATTACAATGCCCAGAGGCTATAAACATTCAATCATTTAGCTTCAACCTTACATATTTTGACAAGTCATCCTGCTTTAATGATTCACATTAAATATAATATCAATAATAATAATAATAATAATAAAAAAATCATACCACTGAGGATCAGGTCAACTGTTCAGTTCTAATCATGGGCGTAAATCCCTAAAATCATAAAAAAAATTCCACTGTATATTGTAAAAAAAATACATGTATGTTTACCTAAAAAATAATTGTGTAAACAGAAATTCAAACGCAAAAAAATGCATTTCGAAATAGTTGAGCTCCCCCTCACCTTCCTCGGAGTGGTTTGGCCCACTGCCTCCTATTACCAGTTCATCTCACCTACGCTACACACGTCAGGTATGTGTCTCCGGCTCTGTTCACTAGTAGTTGTTGAACTCCAGTAAGTAGTAGTATTTTATTCACTTTAAATAAAGCGATTCTCTTTAATGTAGTTGAGGTTGATTATTTAATAAATGAGTTGTGCCAAAAATTCTGATTACAGATGTCATTTGTCATGAATCTACTATGTTAGCGATTAAAAAGTTACTTATCTATTTAATGTTAGCTTGTTTACAAAAGCTTGTTGCAGTGAACTGCAACTATAACACGCCAAAGCCGTTTGCCATGCATTATATTTTATTTGTGGCAACTTGGCATAATGTTAACATTAACAGCAAATTGCATAAAATATCCCGGAATGTTGACCAAGCGGGCAAGCGCGTAAGCGTGACATTAATGCCTGCATCGAGCATCTTAAAATGCGCACATAAGACAGGAGGGAGTGAGAGAGACCATGCTTGCTTGTGAACAGTGTGTGTGTGCCTGTTCATAGCGTGTGCTAGACAAAGAGCATCCCGTTTGGTTTACTAAGCAAAATAAGCCAATAAGCTTTCAGTGTGGGCGGGCTTTTATTTCTTTTTTCGGGGAGCGAAGTTATCAGTTCAGTGCAGCAGCCTACGAGATCGTCGTGGCAAAGAGAGAGAGAGACTCGTACTGTAAACGGTCCCCCCCCCACACTGTAAAATTAGATTTACGCCCATGCACGTGTCACTGATGCAAAGTGCAGTTACTATTAAATAATTAATGTTGTTTACGCTGTTATGAAGCGGACAGATGCTGAAATTAGGTAAAATCAACAATGTTGTTTATTCACAGAGATGAGTTCAAACAAGGATGAATGCAGTTTAAACAGGTGAGTAAATAGTTCGTTAGGTAATTTGGAGAATAGTAACTTTGATCACTGATGATAAATCTTTTCCTTTTCACAGATAGCGGCACCACACACCAGAGAGGATATCGCCGGAGGAGATCCAGGAGACTGGAGAGGAGCAGAACTGGGGGATCACAAGGAAAACAACATGTAAGTAATGCAGATAGAGAACACAAATAAGTCGCTATAAGGTTAAAGTGAGTCCACTTCGCAGGAACGAGCTTGAACGATGTGAAGACTGTGGTGTGTGTTTCTATGCGGTGCGGGATCGGTGCTGGATTTGGTGTCAGGTGTGCAGACAGGTGATGACAATTAGTACTCGAGTGACTGAGATCGTTGTGAGGGAGTGAAGGTGGAGCAGGGCGTGGATGTAACACACGCGTTGTTTTGACAGCCATAATATATATATATATATATATATATATATATATATATATATTCCATATTTATTTATTTTTTTATGTATAAAGACATATGTTACCAATTTAGTATTAGGACTAAAGCAACAAAAGCGTGTGATCATCCTTCTCTTAAAAGTGTTACAGTTACAAACTATTTTTGTGGTTTTGAAAGTTTCCACAAATTTATATTCTTTTAGTGATTTCAAGCATTTGAATCATTTGTTTGTTAGACATATTTTATTATGTTGTTTTTCACCAGACTGAAAAATGAAAAAAAGTACATAAGCCATACATAAATTAAAGAGTATCACCAAGATGACCATGAACTAATATGGAATGTTCTTTGTACTTTTCTGATTGTGACAATGAGGACACTTCGACTGATAGATTGCCATGTGATACTTTTATTAAATGATTTTCAAAAGAATTCAAGCCGGAAAAAAAAATATCAGTTTCATTAACTCACTAAATATTTGTAATAATTTGTTGAATCCATGGAAGAAAAGCTGAAATCTTAGTATACACATTAGGCTTCTCCGGTGAATTGCAGCGCTTCATGTACACAAAAGATGTGACACCAACTGCAGTGTCTCCACAAACCAAAGGACCTCCAGAATCTCCCTGTTAAGAAACAAATATCAGCACATCACTAG
>JAUCNO010001851.1:13106468-13122244 GCA_032353835.1 Enteromius viviparus
TCGGACACATTTTTTATTGATATCGATCATTTGCCTATCGCGATACATATCGTTATCGTTTTATCGCCCAGCCCTAACCCTTATTATAATTTTTAAAAATATAAACTTATTTAGTTGAAGTTTTCTCATACTAACGTGTATATATAATGTGTTTGTGTATTATTTATATATATAAAAAAAATAAAATATATATACCTTGTTTTCTGCCCATTCAATTTAGCAAAAAGCAGATTGAGTAGTCTCTCTTTCTGCTCCCATGTTAGATCTGAAAGATCCACACTGGAGCTTTCCAAGTTGCTCCTAAAATGACACCAGTCCATTTTCATCATCATAGTCATTTTGATTATTGATGCACATTAAGAGCAATTAGTAATTCTGCACTAAAAGCTCTCGCACCATTTGTTAGCTTCTTCCAGGTCAGTCTGAACATCATTGGTGCTGTGTGGTGCATTAGAGAAGGTTCGTATACGAGGATACTCCGACCTTCCAGCCTGAGCCTCATTCATTCTCCAACGATAGGCCTTCAGAGCCTCCTGTCTACATACAAAATCATCTTCAAATGTGTGAAGCACTATTAAAGGATAATTCACAGAACAGTGTTTAGTTTTCATTGAATGTGCAAACCTGTAGAAGTGTTGCTGTGTTCTTATTTCCTTCCTCACATGGTCTAGAGCTAAATGAAAGAAGAGTTCAAGTTCTTTGCGCTGCTTGATGATGCTTTGAGCCAGCCGTTTCACTTGGCCCAGCTCCTTTTCACGGGCAGACAGAAGCATTTCTAACCTCTCGAGGTCTGCGCTGTTGGCCTGCATACTGACCATGGCACGCTGCACCACCTCTTCTCTCTCCTGCTCAAACTCCCCAGACATGAGGCCAAGAGCTTGCTCAAGTGTGACCAATTTAGCCCTCAGCTCAGAGATCTCATTTTGCTGGGACTTCATCTGGGAATCACCTTCTATTCTCATCAGTTCATTCGTCTCCTGCAGAATGAGTCAATGTAGAGTTGGTATAATCACAGGACAGATGCAATGTGCTGAACACATCTGAAAGCCAGCTCTACAAAGCCTACTGTATCATATTTAAGGTAAAAAGTGAGTATCAAATATGATACATGAGGCTTTTGAGAAACATTTATTTGTACTTCAAGAATTATTATTGGGATATACAAAGTGATATTTATATGCAGTTTATTTAAGCAGCATATACCAGAGGTTCCCGATCTTTTTTAACTAACAACCCACACAGCCAAACACATATGTTTCCGCGGCCTACTGCAAAAGAATTTAAACAATCCCGCTTTTTGTGTCGGGTTAACTAAGTACTCGGAAACAAAGCTGTTAAGTGTCTTTATTGAATAAACTGGTAATGTATTGAATAAACAGAAAATATAGATAACAGATCAGCAAACTAGAAATTTTTTTATTATATTAACAATATTACAATTTCTATTAATAATAATTGGCGGCCCCCCAGCAATACCGTCGCGGCCCACAGGTTGAAAACCACTGGCCTATACTATATTGTTACAGTGATGCCATTAATTTAAATTACAAGCTATTAAAATATAAAAATCCTACTTTTTGTCCATAACAAAATTTTCACCCATTTGCAATTATTTTGTGCAGTTCAGGCCTCTTAATAACGCTTCTGCATTCTATTCCTTCATGAGTGTGAAAAAACTGTTAAAATTTGATTTCCCAGACAATTTTTTAAAACTTCAGGTTCTGCAAGGTTAAATTGTATTTGATTAAGCTCATGCTTTAATTAAATAATCTACTGAGAAAATGACTCTCGAAACTCCTGATTGTCTTGTAAGTGGTAGCACCTTTAAGAGAGCAAGGGAAGCATTCTTCTCTGTCAAGGTTAAATTAGTCCTCTTCAGTTCCTCCTCCTCTTTCACATAATAATTCAGTGCCTCGTTCAACCGTACATTCTCCTTGAACACAGTATTTGATGCTGTACCGAGCTGCCTGTTGGGAGCAAAATTGAAGTTTTGACTCCAATCAAAACACAAATGATACACATACAAAGGTCATATATGCAGTATTTAACCTTAATGATTGGAATGAGCAATGGATTCAATAATAGAAAGAATGGCTGCTCACGCAATAGCTTCATGATGTGCTTGCTCTGCAAGCTGACTGATCTTTTGCTCCGCATCTTTCTCAAGGTGAATCTATACAGAAGAAGAAGATATTGCTGACTGTTCTACCGTGTATTTTAATGGCACACCTGGTCTAAACAAAGTATCTAAAAATCTGTACCACATGAATTTTAAATGTGATGGTAAATGAAACACGTTTTTATGCATTATGTCTTTCTTATAAATGAATGCATAATATATTTCGCATCTGGGTTTTCTCACTCGTGCTGTGTAGAACTTGTACTCTGTTCTCGCCAGACTCTCTTGGTGTCCGCGGTCAGCAATATACATTTTTTCTCTCATCTAAAAGCACAAGAAACACATTATATTTTAGATTTCTGAAGTTTTTACAAATTTGCATTGCTTATTACATTATACAGTTATTAAAATTGACTGTGTAGTAGTACACTGATCAGGTCTTCTTCCAGATTGGCCTTTATTTTGCGAAAATGCTTAATGGTTTTGAGCTCCCCCTGCATCTTTTGAAAGTCGCTTGACCTCTGCTTAAACCTGTCTTCTAATGCATCAATCTTCTGCATGTATTCAGCCACCTGCAATATCCATTCAGTTGAAACGAAATTAGGGGTGAAAATCAAGTCTAGATTGATAACAGCTTCTCGGAATTCAGTTGTGAAAGCTTGACATAATGCTAATTAATTTAGAAAAATACTCAAATGTAATCAGTGCTTACCAGAAGGTCTTTCTCTTGTAAAGCATTCGCTTTTTCTCTTTTCAGTTCCTCTTCTAATGCAGCAATCTTATAGGAGATAAAATTAGTAGGAAATGAACTACATCTCTGTCATAAAGCGTTTATGTGCGGTGGATAAACTGAAATGTTTATGACAGAGATGTAAAACGACAAAAGCAGACTAACCGTTGCTGTCTTTTCACGGTCTGTTCTTTTCAGAAAAACAATAATATCGTTTGTGTCTTTCTCTGCTCTATATTGCTGGTTCGCGAGCTCCTCGTTGGCTTTGGCGAGCGCGCGAGTAGCTTCGCGATACTCGACACGCGAAATTTCCGTGATATTAAACTTCGCCTCCCATAAATCAGCGTTTGATTTGAACTTTTCGATTTCTGACTCCTTGTCGGCTTTAGATTCATGCCTGCCTTCTTTCTTACCTTTTCTGTAAAGGCGTGAAGCGTAAAGACTATTAGAGAAAGCAAGTATCTCAAAGGCTTACTGTGCAAAACAAACCTAAAACTACATCTTTCATCCTTACCCTTTTCCCTTGCCCTTGCTTCCTTTCTTTTTCGGCATCTTTCGGCGCTTCAGACAACTATCAGATAATATCGGAGCTGCACGAGCTCATAGTTTCATGCCGTTTACATTCGTCACTATGGAAACGGCCACAGTCTGATCCACTGCGTTTAACAAACTGACGCAACAACGTAAGATCAATTATTTAAATAGCACATAAAAAGCTATGTTGCTTGGTGTAATTTTAGTTAATCTGTAGTTTCAACAACAATGGAGACCTTATCTTTATCAAGCAGGTTATATTCTTTTAAGAAAAACATTACAAACAAGATTACGTTTCCTAAAATACATATCAAAAAAGGTCCATACAACACACATGCTAGTACTGTCTGCCAAAACATTCGAATGAGTGAAAAAACACATTACAAGAACTTGTAAGGCAGGTTTACCTGTAGCTCTCAACTCTCACTGAACCAAATGAAGAGAAGAAAAAGATAATATTTGATATATTGCATGATGACATGTCAAACAAATGCCATGTAAAATGTCCTGCATTATCTTTCACAAGCATTCAGATTTACACAATGACATAGGTCTTACATCATAAAAAAAGGTTTTATGAAAAAAACTTTTTATGACAGTCTTGAAATCACATGTTTATGAGGTGACTTGAACAAGGCAGACATGTTTTTCTATCATTTTTCTTTTCTTAGTCTTTATAGGAATAAAAACATTGATGCTATTTGCCAATATTCCATAAAAAGATGTCTAGTGACAGGCCAAACATTTCTTGCTTGCGCTAATTTTGTCTCAAAATTTCTAGTTCATCTCCATCTCCTGTGCAGCTGATGATTTTAGAGGGACAGAATCGAAGCCATCTGACGTTCTCTGTAAAATAACAATAGTTTGTCAAAAAAATGTCTCTATCTGCCTGTTAATGCTTTTTATTAATTTATGTAAAAACATGTAAAGCATCCATCGAGAATATATATATTTATAGAGTTAGTATAGTTAGATAGTATAGACTCTTTCATGTGACCTCATTACCTCTCTGGAAAATGACTTGATCTTAGTGAAGAAAGATTTCTTGGAGAGGTAGATGAGGTCATCCTCTGCATCTTCTCCCTCCATAATAGCACAGCTATCTGCAGCTGGAAGTTCACACTCCTTATCTCCTGCAGTCATCATTAGCTTTGAGTACTTATACTGCAGCCTAAAGAGAGGACATTAATTCTTTTATACATGCAGCAGCCTTCATTTATCCCAAATTCATCTACAAGTAGGCTTACAGAGCTAAAAGAACATATTTGCATACATATTTATAGCAGCGTGAAGTTGCATGTTGCTCTTCTTGTCTTAATTCGCTCACAAAGTCAGTGTTGTACAGTATAGTTATCTACTATGATTTTACACTAAAATTCATACAATAATAGGATTGAGAACTACGCTATACTTTTGAGTAGAGATGAACATATCAAAATATGAAATCTATCAATGTAGATATATGATGCAGTATTGGTCAAAATGCAATTCCATACACAGTAGATTAAAAACAAATAATTTAAAAAGCATCTTTGTTTGAAAAACAAATATATAAGAAAATAAGTAAACCAGTTTTTGGTCCCATTGCTAACTTACTTGCGTGTCCTTTTCCAGAAGTAGCAGCTAATGGTAATAAGCAATATAGCAGCCACAGTTCCGATGGAGACACCAAACTTCAGCCAGAAGTCCAGCGTCACACAGGCACTGATCTTCTGTGGAGGCAGTGACACTCCACCTGTGCACCTCAGAGGCAGCTGCCACACATAGGTAGTCCTCTGAGAAACATAAACACCTTTTAGAATGAAGCTAAACAAAAATATTCAAAGTGGGAAAATAGTCCCATTCACAAACTGCGTGGTCCGTCATGATGTAAATTGACACGTACCTGAATTCCTTGGATACAAGCACTCACAATCTCCTTATAGTTCCTCTCAGAGCAGAGAGGACAGGCATACTGGGAGCGCCACAGGAAATGGAAGGAGCAGCCATCACAGGTGCCCTCTGAACAGTTGCTGTACCAAATGCACACACACAAAGAAAACAAGCAATAAACAGCCGTATTATTCCATCGTCTGAGTTGGAATATTCCAAACCATACAATATTCAGCTTTCAAATCAGATTGGTCTGGTTTTTTTCCTTTGAATAGCCCCAAATGGGCTGCACCATTTGGGGGAATATAATTATAATTTCATAAATTACCGTTAAACCACACAGACTATTTTAATGATGTCCTCATACCATTCTCGACCTTGAATGTGTCAGTTGTGCTGCAGGGTCAGAAAGCTCTCGTAAAACATATTTTAATTTGTGTTCTGAAGATGAACAAAGGTCTTGAGAGTTTGGAATGACAATAGGTTGAGTAATTAAGAGGTGAGAATAAAAATTCTGTCATTAATTACTCATGTCGTTCCACACCTGTAAAACCTATCTTCATATTCAGAAAACAAATTATTATTTTTGATGCAATCGGAAAGTTTACTGACCCTACATAGATAGCAACACAACTGAAATGTTCCCAGGTCCAGAAACTTCAGTTTTGCGATGCTACCAGAATATTTTTTTTGCGCAAAGATAACATTATTTACTCAACCATTCAAGTTACGTCTTCCACCTTACGTCTTTTAAAGAGTATCACAGCACATACACACACTTTCCCCTAGGCGTAAACAATGCTTATTATGATCATGCACATACTTTCCTCTTGAACGTTCTCAAAGTACTCTCCAAAATGGTGGAAGACATTACTCAGGGGAGAAGAAGGGTTGAGTAAATTAATGACAGGTTGAATTTCGGTGAACTAATCTTTTAATTAAATCACAGCCTTTGTGATGTATAATCACAATAAGCAATTTTTGGGTTGTGTTGATTGATGGTGCAGCCCTACCTAAAAAGAAAAAAGATTTTCATATTGTACCTTGGTAGGGAAAAAAGGTTCTTCAGTGTTACAGTGGGATCACATCGGAGCCTAATAGAGGCTGATCTTCCATTTTTACATGCTTGCGTTGTTTCTCTAGATCTGTTGACACCATAATTGGAAGAACGTCATTACAGATCAGTCTGAACTACATCAGCTGAGATACTGAGTTGTTTGTGTACATATTAAAACCATTAGAATAAATTAAACACAGATTATTGGAACTACACTCACCTGTAGTAGAATATGACATCAGGCAGCTCTAATTCAATAGGAAAGTTGCCATCCAATGACGCGACGTCATCAATTCTGGAGTCAGTAGTTACTCCTGAGTATAAAAAAGTTTGCATCTGATGAATCCACAAGATCCAGTGGGACAGGTTTTTTTAATAGAGATTTCAAAGCATTGCAGCCCTCACCAATTAAACTATCTCCAATAGTAAAGGGTTGAGAGGACACGACAGTCTGACCTCTGACCTCAGAAGGCACTACAGTAGACTGACAGATGTAGCCTTTTACATCCCTCTTGCTTTCAGTTACATTTTCCACACAGGATGCAAGAGCCCTGTTCTGCATGAGAGAGGGACACACTTTAATATTTCATTCTGAGCTTTTACAACTCTTAAAATCTTCACTACACACTTCAGTAATGGATCTGGTCTAATTTATTCTCTTACTTCTGTCCCACACAGCGCCACACTGAAATGATGGAAATACTGCAGCCCTTTACTGGTGAAGCGTGGGCTGCTCTGGAAGCCAGTGACATTTGCCAGTGGAGAGAAATCATAATTCAGCATCTCTCCTTTATGATGCAGTGCTAATGTACAGTCACTCATGCATGCAGAACGGTCCTGTGAACAAAGAGGACAAATGCATGACAGAAGTGAACAGATTTATAAAATAGTTGGACAGTGCATGATTTGTGAAAATCAGTATAAAGTGGTTGCTAAAAATGTGCATACACAATAATGAAGTGTATTAATGTAATCATTATTAAAAATAATAATATTCTTTATTTGATTATATTGTAAGTTAATAAAAAAGTTATTTTATAAATGTAATAATAAATATTTATTAATCGCTTCACCCAAGCATTCATGAAGGAATTATAATAACTAGGATATTTATACAAGCAGCAGAAATTAGTATATGAATAGTACGTATTGCAATACTATAATTATGCTAGGGTGCTTAGCAATCATTAAGACACAAGGTCTAAATGCTTTGCCATACACTGCATTGCATGGTTATTTATTCTAAGGGCTTGGCACCATAACACTTTTTCAGATCAGTAAAAAAATGATGCATTCAGGGTGAATTTATTGCTATTTATTATTATGTCCCCAACACTATACAATAACATGGTCACAATTGTAAACTGTGCACAATATATTTAACACATAAGATCAAGATTGCTGAACACTTTTATTATTGCGTTATAAGATGAATCAATAATATTTCCTGAAACCTGTCGACTGACAATAGTTCCACCTACTGGCCAGAACAGGTACTGTTCACAAGCTAGCTATATCAATACATGACACTTAAAGGCAAAGTATTTAAAACTGCAGTGAGCACAAAGAACTGAGGCTGTTCACAAAGCAGGCGTTTGTGACATGGTCTAGAGTTTTGAAAAAATAATGCTTACTTCATTACTGTAGGTATTGGGTCCACAAGGTATGCAGGCTTGCTTTCCGATTGGCTGCTCGGGCCTGATGATGGTATTTGAGGGACAGCTTTTACACACTCCAGTGCCGTTCAGCATGTAGTGTCCTGGAGGGCAAGGGACGCAGGCAGACTCAGAGTCAACAGCAGCCAGAGCACACTGACGACATTCTGAGGCCACACCCCCAATCACATTAGTGAGGTGAACAGAGTAGAGCTTGGCATAGTCAGAGCTGTACTCATTGTTCTGTAAGACAGACATAAAGCCATAGATAATCAAAAGAGTTAAAATTCTCTGCAAAAACAAAACAAACAAACCAAAACTGGAAAGAAATGAGAGATGCCAGTTTAATCTTACCACACTAAAGATCCCAGTGCGCTGAAACCCCCAGGTGAAGCTAACAGTGTTATTGCTTTTAATAAGATAAGAGTAGGACTGCTTCCCTATAGTGGAAGACCAACTCTCCACAATATTACTCCATTCATTTTGCCCCTGAAAAAGAGATATAGACAAATCTTAGACATTAATACTCTGCAAATTAGGGAACTAAGAAATTATAATAATTGTACCATTGAAAGGTATGGGGTAAGTAAGGTTAATAAAAAGGAGAAGAATACTGATGCATTACATTGATCAAAAGTGACAGTAAAGACATTAATGTTACAAAAGATTTCTATTTCAAATATATGCTGTTCTTTTATTTAATATTCCACAAAAATATTAACCAGAACCAAAAATGTTTCAATATTGATAATAAAAACATGCTTTTTTTAAAGCACCAAACATTAGATTATTTCACACAGCATTGCCCTCACAAGAATAAATTACATTTAAAATATATATTACATTTTAAATTATAATAATAATTCACAAAGTTGCTAATTTTATGGTATTTTGATGTCTTGGTGCACATGAAACACTTAAAAAATGTAGTCCTAATTGTAAAAGGCATATATGCAGTGCATAAAATACAGTCAGACTTACTGCCATGAAATACAGTTTACAATCAGCTGTACACATTGTTTCAAACACAAATGTTATTCTGGAAAGCTGAACTCTCTCATTGTCTTCGCTCAGGGAAGGTGGCAGGCTGGAAAAAGAAAAATATTAATCAAAATATAAATCTTAGCATTAATGCAACTTACGAGATACTGAGACCATTAATGCAGTTGCTATTCATTAACATTTGTATGTGCTCACACCTGTATCCAGGTACTGTGAGTGTCAGAATCATGTAGTCAGAGTCCCGATTGCTTGGTGTGGTGTAGATGTATTCGCCCGCAACCTCCCAACCTGTCACGATAAAACCTCCATAACTCACAAACATCTATGAGAGAATGACACTATGATACAAAAACGTTATGGCTCAATGTTAATAGATATTTAGGCCTACCTGTGCTCCTCTCCGTGCTTCTGTATTCAGAGCTGAAGACTGAACTTCTCATATTACTGGGCATTTTGTTCCACCATTTATATTCAAAACCCACAACTGGTTCTGTTCCAGCGGGACACTCTGAGCATTCTGAACACATTAAAATGATTGTGTCTAATAGTGAGCTCTGTTATTAAATCACTACAATAATGTACTAAAGCATAGTTTTATATATATATGTAGTGTTGCCATCTAGAGATAGAACAGAGATGCATATATGCTGTCATAGGTGAGCGAAATCGTCTCTCCATACAGTACCTGTCCCATTTGAATAGAAGCCATGTGGGCAAGGTTCACAGGTGGAGGTGTTGTTGGAGAAGAATCCTGGATTGCATGGAGGGCAGGCCATCCTCTCCCCTGAAGGCGGAAGCTGCACTGCCCCCTCCACACTCTCACTGCAGATCTTAGGCTCGATCCACTTATACATCAGTTGAGTCTAAATATATATATATAAAAACAGTCAGTTGTTAGATGTGTGTGTTAGATCAATAAAATAAATAAAATAAAATTGTCATCTGGAGATAAACAAAATTAATAAAATAAAATAACTAGATTTGCACTGAATTTTTTTGTGGTACCTGATCACTGGAGTCACATGGTGTGTGAGTATAGAAGTAATCCTTTGTCGTGCAGGCCGGTCGCTGTAGACAGTTTCCAGATCCAATTCCTAAAGGAACACACACAGGACAGGAAAACGCCCGTGGCATTAGGAAAAACACACACACTCGTTTAGATAAAGTGATAAAACACAGTAGGCAAATCTCATAGAGTAAAGGCACTGATGTGTGCAGGTCATTTACATGAACATTACCTTTAATGAGCTTACATTTAAATGCTTGATCACATCTATGCAGATGTAACGTTTAAAAGCCCTTTACAAAGCATTCGTTGGGTGTCCACCAGTCATTTCAAATAACTGCTTACAATGCATTACGATTTTCTAGTTTATGACTCATATATTTGTTAGTTTAACCAAAAATATCATTCAATAATTCTAGCAACAATTCAATATCTTTTCATGTTTTATAGAATTGTTTTTATTTGTTCAATGAATGTAATTTTTTTAATTGCAAGATTTCAGGATTTTTTATGCACCTACATTAGGAATATAAATATGTTGTAAGTATACCAATGTACCACTTACACAAAACATCCTAAAAGCACTCATACTTGTCTAAGTACCAAGGACAAATATCACAACTATGAGCAATAATTAATGATAACAATGATAACAATAGCAGCTGATGAGTGACCAAGAACACTTGCTTTAAAAATGATGAGATGCACACCTGAATATTTGTCCTCCTCACAAGGTTGGCACGCAGTGGCTCCCTTATTAGAGTACGAATTAGCAGGGCATGGCACACAGCGGGCAGCCCCAGGTTTATCACTGTAGGTACCAGGCTTACAGTGAAAACACTCAGATGTATACGAGACACCTGAAAAAAGTCAACTGTTATTTACTAAGTCAATTTTGTTCATGCTTTCAAATTCAAGCCATCTTTTTTTTAAGGTAGTGCACTATGAAGTGTGGTGGATAAATACCTGAGATGGCAATGTTCTTCAGTAGAACCGGTTTGGCAGTATTGGCAGCCAGAGAGAAACCTGTAGCTCTCCAGTACAAGACATTGTTACCACTACTCAGCTGCACCTGGATAGAAAGCAAAAAGTAAAGGCTTTGATGCCTGAGGCTTCTATGTATTCTTTCAAAACACACAAATAGGCTAAATGGTTTTTATACTGTACAAACTGTATTTTCTATTGCCATACACCACCCCTTACCTAAACCTATAGAAAACTTTTTAGATTTTTAAAAAACGTTTCATTAATTTTTTCATTTATTCATTGTTTCCTCATAGGGACCAAAAATGTTCCCAGAAGGACAAGGATTTTCAGATATTGCCACCTTTGTGGGGACATTTTGTCCTCAAATTGTAAGGTTTACCAGGACCACACACACAGAGACTTACGTAATGGTAATCCCAGTCACTTTCTGATACCTTCATCCAGCGACGCTGCGAGTCAGTAGACTGACACTGGTCATTCTGAACCTGTTAGCACATGCATATCCCATATCATGCAGTATCTAACATTGTCACAATTGTGGTTGTTATAAAACTTGATTTATTAATTTTAAATTAATTTAAATTTGCCTTTTATACATTATTTATCCTAAAACTGCATTATATACAAATTAAATGTAAATAACCGTATTTTTTATTCTGTATATGCATATATGTGGGGAATATATATATATAAGTTCAATACTTACATAAAACTCAAAAAACATGTGATTGTCTGGATAGAAGTATTGGAAGGACACAGATCCAGGCTTCTTTAGACTCACAGCATATGTAAGAGTTGAAGTGCACTCATCTGTGTTAGAGGCAATATAATCACCTTTCGGGATCCATGTTGAGCTGCACAGATGCAAGAGACACATGCAATGGGTCCCCATTAAAGCAAATTTCCACAAATGTCCATTCATTTTTAATTCCAAAAATTCAAGGTCCTGACTTATCAAGCACTTTTGCATAAACATTCTGCATGCAATTACTGTTCAACCATCCACTTGATCTTGAATTTTAAGCACTATCACCTGTTTGCATATTCTCAAATGCTGTAGCTCTCGTTTTTTCATACATATAAAAGTGACTCACTTGGAGCAATTTGTGTGAGTGTCTCCTAAGTTCATACTGATGCCATGGCTTACAAAGCCAGTGGGTAAAGTGTCCCACTCGTCGAAAGCAACTCCTGTCCCAAGAGAATAAGTCCCTGCAACGCATTTCTGACACTCTTGATTTCTCATGTCCAGAAATTCTCCTTCATTACAGCTAAACGCTAACAAAAGAGAAAAAACAACAAAAATTAAAGTATCTTAACGCCTTTCTAGATTTGAAAACACTTCACCTGGTAACACAGTATGCGTGTGCACAGCAGGTGTGTGTGTTTGCTGTAGATACTCACTGCAGTGGGTGCCTTTGACTGGATCAGGAAGGCCAGTGCAGGTCTCAGGCTTGTTGGGTATTGCTACTCTCCATCGAGAGCCCAAAACATCACAGTCTGTGTACTCAAAATGATAATCGGACTGCAAAATAATGAAACACACAGTTGCAAGGAAATGTAATTCATTTTGAAAATTAAACAAAACTGGGATCACAGTAAAATTGAGTTTTATGTAGGTTCATAAATAAACTTTTATTAGAACACTATTTTGCAGCAATATTAAAACTGCAATGGCCCCAAGTCTGTCTCTGAGTGTAATTGTCATTACAGCTGATAGCTGAGATGCACAACTTGACATTTTAAGCATCACAGACATAATATAAAACTGTAGTTCTTAACATCTGGTTTATAATGTTCGTCTGGATTACACCTCCTTTTAAAATGCAGCGTCAGATCAATATTTGCACAGTAGGATCCACCCACTGGAGATCAATTTCAAGGAAGTCTTCGAAACCTTGTCTAAACAAACAGTCTATTATTTACTCACCGTTATGCAAAGCGAGAGAGCCTGATAAAATGAAATCTTAAGTATATATTAACATACGCCTATTAACATTTCCAGACATCCTATTTATAAGTTTATTTAATTTAACTAAGGACATTATAATCTGTAACAAGATGCTTCAATACTTCACGTTGTGGTTGGAACTAAACAATTATTCAGACTCAAATGGGTCTGTATGTGCTGTCCCGAAGAACAAGCAGCTGGCAAGTAACAAGAACCTAAATTAAACTGACATAATGGCACCTGAGGTAACAACAGACACTCCACTTTCACAGAGCAAATCAGAATGACCCTTGTGAAATGAAACAAGATTAATAGTTAACAAGACCTCAACGCCATGAGTGGCTTTGCAGCAACATTAGTAACGTTTAGTGAGAAAGAAAGAAAGAAATTGTTGTTCTGAGCAAGCAGTCACCATCATAATCCCCACATCCATATAAATGATGAACAGAGAAACCAAGGTAACGGAACAGACTGACATTTGTTTCTATGGTGTCTCTTAAGGGTCAGATTAACTGATGAATCTCCTACTCCCACAGAAAACATGGGCTGTTTTTTTTTTTTCCCACAAGGTCAGTGCCAATTTTTACTTAGTCTATTTTCAGTAATAATAAAAATGTTTTAATATGATATCATTATATCATTATATACACAGGTATATGCGTTAAGGTGCAGCAACAACACAGCAGCAGTTTGTTGGCTGATCACAACAGCAGATGCCCAGTTCACACAGCTCTCTATGGCCAACGGGCAAGCTTATCAAGACATGATAAAGTAAGTGTGTCACATATTCCCATGATTATGCTTACCCTTGTTCAAACATAATTATTTTCTTTAGTGAAAAGTGACAGCTAAAGGATATGTCCAGCAAAAAGGAAAGAAGTTTCCTTGAAGCTAATCCTGATGATTGATGTGAGCTTTTTATTAACTAAGAAAACATCCAGTTCACATGCCTTATTTGCTTTATTAAATGATATAAGCTGTCAGGCTTCTTTTTTCATTTGTGCCCGGTTGAAATTTCTTAAGGTTCCTTAATTGTATAGTAGCATCATGTGATACACGTGCTTCACTGTGTATGATGATGTGTACAATGCCATTTTTCTCAGCATGTAATCAATGGGGAGAAATTATTTTATGTTGTTACTTTTTTTTGTTATTTTTCTGTTATGTTACTATTAATGGACCTTATATGTGTATAGATTTTTATAGAATGTACTGGCCTAGTCCTCCAGGATAATGCTGGGTTTATAATGATCAATATTCCATCAGCAACAGCATTAGCTCACAAATGTGTTATTCTGTTAATACAGTCTGTCAGCCAATAATTGCAGTGCATTGTGTAGTTCTACCAGCTGTCAGAAATAAACTGCGTATGACAAATAGTTCAAACTACTAGAAGACTTTTGTAATATCTCAAGTTACAGTCTCAGAAAATTAGTATAATGCACCTACCTCTTTGCAGCTGGGTAATTCCGTTGCCTCCGTTAAAAGTAAATGAAGCAGAAAAATAACAGGAACGCTTTGCGTTCCAACTTTGAAAAGCACATGGCTTAAATACATCTCGGCTTCCAAAAGATACGTTCACTTTAGAAAAGGCGTGAGACAGTAATAGCCGTGCTGTAAATATTGCTGGGCTTTTATCCAGACACTGTTTGCACATACTAAGCGTGTACCGCGCTCAGCTCTCCTATTGGCCAGTCTCTTTGGTATGGCGTTCCTACTGCAAACGTGTCCCTCTTGTATAGATAAGACATAAATCATTAATATTTTTTAAAAACAAAATCACAATAAACAGCGAGTGCATGGCTGAATAACAAAGATTATAGTAATGATATGAGGTCTGTCCTTAATTTTGGAAACGCATTTTAGTAACGTACTTAGCAGCAAATTCTGGGGAACTATAAAGCTTATAAGCTTTCTCTATACCTATATAGCGAGAAAGAGAGGAATGTGCATGTATATATTTATTCTGCTGTTGTAATCAACTGTTAATATAAAGGTTTACAAATTTTGCGCTTGTATGTAAGGTTAGCATATTTAGGTCTCGAGCTGTGTGGTGCGGCAGACCTGACGCTCACTGTTGGTCTCTAGGCAACGGTAGGAGGGACAACAAAAAAAGTTGCAAGATCCCGAACTATCGATCTGTTACATTTCACCAGACTCATCTGGATAGATTTTGGAAATATGCCACAAGAACGAGATCCGTTTCCTTTCCCGCGATATGAGAACGATTATACTTTAGCAGGGAGCAAGGAAATCCAGGTAAACCAATAACGGTCCAACATTTTGTATTTACACATCTTAGTTTGTATTAAGTTCGCTTTCTGGTTATAGCCTACAGTTTTACATGTTTTACTTTTAATTTTGCTTGGTCAGAAACTGCCATATGACAAGCCAACTCATCTCGCCCAAAATGACGAACCCTGGAGAAGACTCCATGACACGACAACACAGACCAGCTCTCGTCGAAATGTCTTTCATTATGACACTACGGTGAGCTGAATAAAGATTTCAATATGCCCATGATAAAAATAAACATGGGAAACCTAAATTAAATCAAAAGAGAAACAAGTTCTGATTCAGTGCTTTGTGTTTTTTTCTCCCTGACTATTAAATGTTGTCACAAGGCACCAAAAGACAGTCTGGACATCCATCTAAAATCCACATACGATCATCATCTAGGATTATTTCTAAACAAAAACCAAACAGTGACCCAGAAGGAAACTGTTGCAGTGGATAACAGGTAAGCTCTCTTAATATAGGGGAGAGTGGGGGCAGTTGCAACACTTGTAACATTTCCTTCAGTTTCTCAGCGATCGTTTGTTTTAGAAAGACAAAATTTATATATATTAAACCAATAAATGTCACC
>JAUCNO010001851.1:13125694-13135694 GCA_032353835.1 Enteromius viviparus
AATCAATCGTTTCGTGTCTTAAGACATCAATGTATCGTCACGTGCCGCGGGGTGTAATTTGAATTTGTCTGTGAATGGTTTTTTTTTAACTTTGAAAGGTGGTGCTATGTCTGGTACCATAGACTTACATTGAACCACTACCAGACTGCCACGGTTAAAGTTAAAAATCTTCGTTTGTGTTCTGCTGAGGAAAAAAAGTCACCTATATCTTGGATGCCATGGGGGTAAGTAATTAAACATCAAATTTTCATTTTTGGGTGAACTATCCCTTTAACAGAATTGTTTGTTTTTATGCAGCAGTTCTACTGTAATTCAAAGATCCCAGATAGCACATGAACAGTATACATGCATGTGTTTCCCATATTAGGTACTGGCATGGTGATAATTTGCCCTTTGATGGCCCTGGTGGGATCCTGGCTCATGCTTTTTTCCCAAGGACACACAGAGAGGGAGACATTCATTTTGATTATGATGAGTCCTGGACGTTGGGCAATAAACTTGGTAAGTTGTAAAGAGCTTTACTGCTTACCACTCATTCAGAAAACTGTAAATCTCTGATACAGAAAGAATGAGCCGTTGAGAATGAATCAATGAATGTGTTATAGGTTGTGTTTTCAAAAAAGTACCTGGAAAGTCCATATACGATTTGGCTGATTTAACTGATTAGAAAGATTCATATCTGTTTTAAACATATAAATGCATGACATCATGCAAAGGTGTGTTATTTTGTAAGGTTGCTCAAGTTCATGTTGAGATGTCATTAAAGCCACGAGCAGAGGCAAGATGTTTGGTTTTCTGTCCTCTCATTCCTCACTGACAGCTGCTCAGCTGTTGAATGAGAAAGTCTCCTGGCATTATGCAGACGCTTACATCATTACTACAGTAACAGATGTAGAAGCACCAGATATCGACCCCGTCTGAACAAACAGATTCCTTGCATTCCTTGAAATCAGATCTAAAAGTCAACTCATATTTGTTTGAAAAAGTCTAATCTGAATTGTCACCCCACAGGAACTGATCTTCTCCAGGTGGCAGCACATGAGTTTGGTCATGTCCTGGGTCTACAGCATTCTCTGGAGCCTGGAGCCATAATGTCCCCATTTTACAGCTTCTCTTACCCTCTTCAACTCAGTGAGGATGACAAGAAAGGGATTCAATACCTCTATGGCTCCCGGCCGCAAGCCCCGGTCCAAATCCCTACAGAAACCAATGAGATTATCACCAGTGCAGTAAGTCCCTGAGCATTTAAACACTGACAAAATTACACATTTACAACATAGACAGCACTTGCGTAAATTGTGTAATTTTTTTATTTAACCTCTTTTTCCACCGCTTTATCTCATTTATAATTGCATTGTGTTATAACTATTATTGTATTCAACCCAAAATATTCCTAAAACATCACATAGTTTAAATTAGTTTATTTATACTTTCCCTTTCGTTCTCACTCCTGTTATCCCACCTCCTATCACTGTCACTGTTTGTAGCCTGACGCTTGTCACACGGACTTCGATGCTGTGTCTGTAATCCGTGGGGAATTGTTCTTCTTCAAGGCCAGCTATGCTTGGCGCATCAGGGGGGGCCGTCTGCAGGCAGGATACCCTGCCCTTGCCTCTCGACACTGGAGGGGCATTCCAGAGAAAATAGGCGCTGCCTATGAAGACAAAAAGGGCAATATCTGGTTCTTTGAAGGTGGGTGAGTTCAGCACCGGTGGCTGACTGTGGTGATTTGTGGTTGCAGCACAGGATCAGACAGGCCTGGTTATATACATATCTACGGTGATGGGTGGTGCGGTACTTCCCCTTGACCCATATCTAAAGCATCCTTCTTTGTGCCTCTAATGCAGGGCATGATAAAACACGAGCACGCAGAACACATGCTACTAACAACAGATAAATACACGTGCAGTGCAGTACCTAAACTACTACTATACACTTATGGGTGGTTATTATAGCTATGATGGTACTATTTGGGTTAAACAATAAAAATAAAAATCCATATGCATTTATAGGAATTGCATCTGTTCAGTGAGTTAAACATTTGGCATGGTGATTTAAATGTCTTTTAAACGCTAAAAAGCATTAAAACAGCTAAAATTGCATCATTTAAGACCATAAATAGCCTAAAACTTGTGATCTGTATACCAGTTAGCATCATTTACTGTATTTATACTAAAACATATGCTAACCACTGTTAAAAAATATTTTTAAGTAATCTTCGAATACTGTATATTATTCAAAAGGCTATAAAATATGTATATTTCTATTTCAAGCTGACTTTGAACATGCAGATAGAATAACAGATTCAGAAAAATTGTTTAGTATGGGGTCGTATCAGATTGTGTCGTTTTAGACAAATGCTAAAATTAAATAAATTGACAGTTTTATTGAATTAAAATACTACATTAATGCAGTCATGTTTACTCTTTTCCCTTGTGTCCTCGGTTAGGTTCCAACTACTGGGTTTTTGATGCAGAACACAAGATAAAAGGACCGGACCCTCTGCAAAATATAGGCCTTCCTGTCATGGACATTCAGGCTGCACTGCGCTTAAAGGAGCACCACGGACACCATACATACTTCTTCAAGTCAGGAAGCTACTGGCGTTTGGATTCCCAAGAAAACAGAGTAGACACAGCCTACCCACGCAGTATCCAGCAAGACTGGTGGGGCATCCCTGATGAGATTGATGCTGCCTTCCAGGATGCAGACGGTACTTCCAGCTCACCCTTTTTAATAGAGATATTACTGAATGTTAATATTAACATAAAATTTCACGTTACATTTGTTGATTCTGCATTTTTTAATTTTGAGAGACTGATTTCCATTATAAGGTTATTTCTTCAAACCTTATTAGATGTATGCATCACCTTTTATGCCAGAGTCTTATTATTTATCAACAAATTCAATCAATAAGACAAATCAGTGGTTATGAATCAAATGAAATAAGTATCACCAACTGGCACTGATATTAAGAGACTTGTCTCCACCTACTGGCTTTTTTAGGTAATATTTAAACATTTTAGTTTACATTTAATACTTAAAGTATGTTTTCAATAAAATGTTACATTTAGCTATTCAAATCATTACTCTTATTATTAAGGTTTGAAAAAATAACCTTATAAAGGAAAACAGTGGAAGTCAGTTTATTCCAGTTTGAAATTATTCCAGTTCGAAGCGAGTGTCAGATACAAAGGTGTGTGAGACGTAAATTTAAAATAGTACTTTTTTTTACAGAGTTACAGTATGTAACACTGCTTTAGTAAGTTTTGTCTGTGTGTGCAGATGCTGCGCAGCGCGAATCCCAATGAATGTTTCTAAATAAAGTAAACTGAGCGTTTTGATTGGACGAGCATTTCTTCTAACTTAATGATTGCTATTGGGATGTGAAGAGACTTTCAACCAACATAACAAAAATGTTTCTGAAGACAATCACCTATTGCACCTTTAAATTTATTTTCTGAATTTTCCTTTGATCAAATACCCCCAAAATATAATTTTTGTCAGTGTGTACGTCTGAGAACAGTCTGTTTTTTTGCAAAGTAGATCTTTTTCTATTTGAAGCCACGCACGAACATTGTGCTGCTGCATCATTTCAAGTCATTCTGACCCAGAAAACACAGTTTCCACTTTTTTTTTATTGGATAAATACAAAATGTTTATGATGACCTACTCCATTTTGTTCAGTTGCAGTTTTTCAGTTCACAGTGTGTTTATGGGTCAAAGTGACTGAAAAAGATGGAGTAGGTCATGTTCACAAAGTCATTCAATAATAGCATCCTGAAAGCGTCCTTGAAAAAAGGCAATCAGATGATTTGTCACTGTTCTGCCAATTATAATTGGTGAGTGTGGCCGATGTCTGACAGAAGAGGGCGATATTTCAGTAGCAGTAATCCAATAATCAGTGACTTTTGTTTTGAGTCAAGTATGTTTTTTATTCTGATTTAAAATTACTACGTATGTGTTTGTGCAACTATGATATTAATACATTGGATTATCAATGCAAAGGGTTTTCTATTCATTCATTCATTTTCTTGCAAACTGTTGTATACTCCACAGGCTCTGCCGTCTTCATCAGTCGCCGACAGTACTGGAAGTTCGACCCAGTTCAGCGTAAGGTTTTGGAAGGTTACCCACGCTACGTTGGTGCAGACTTCTTTGGATGTAGCATGCTATAAACCCAGGAAATCTCTCACAACAACTTCTCACACTCTGGTCTAAAGCACTAAGTGTAAATTTCCCTACTTTTTCATGATGAGGAACTGTACTATGTAACCTAAGTTCTTGTTCCCCTGGCATTTCTCTTCCTTTCACCTCAAAAATGTCTCAATAATCTCATTTCTTCTCAGGAAATCTTGCACATCTGAGCTTTATGAACCACGAGCAGCTATGTCTGTATTTGTTATATTATCAAGCAATAACAATGACACAAATACCCTGTTGTTAAGGTGCTAAACAAGGTGCTAAAACATTTGTCAGGGATCTTTGAACCAGTTGCAATGTCTGTAACTCTCAAAGTTTTTATGATTCGCTACAAGTACTGTAACTGTGCAGTTTGTATTGATTAATAACACATAAAAAAAACTTATTTAGAGATTAGGTCTCTTTTTCAACATGTTTATTTGTTCTTTGTGCATTGGGGAAGGATGTTTTTAAGATCACACAAACGCATGATCAGTTGTTTCTGATTTTGAGACTGTATAAACAGATAAACTGGCACTCTTCAGTGCAGGACACTGACAATGTTGGAAATCGTTTTTGTTTTGTTTTGTTTCTGATATACTACAATAGATCCGCTTGACATTTTTCACCTGTGTATATTGTTTTCTATATTTTCTATATTTGTTGTAGTTCTTATAGCTACTATTTTCTTTGGCCTTTCATATTTACTATGTAAATACTTTTATTATAAAATGTGTTGTATTTTGGTACAATTAAAATATTTACTAAATTCCCACATTTTCTGTGATCACTGAAAAAAAAAGAAAGAAAGGAATGTTTTTTTTTATAGTATTTAATAATTCTTCTAATATCTTTTAACAGAAGGTTAACGAATATAAAACGAAACCAAAACAGAAAACACAATTTAAATATTTATATATATTTTTTAAATTTATAAAACAAATTACATCAGTTACTTACACGCCAGTATGAATGTCATGACGTCAGTGTAACCGTGCAGTCTCATTGGTCCACGCAACAACAAGAGAATATCGCTTATATCCACGTGGAGGTGCTGAAGCGACACACTCCGCCCCCATTAAAACTCTTATATCCACACGCAAACATTATGAACCATTAAAAATAAACGGTCTGAAGCTAACACTGAACGTGAATATGGATCTACTGAGGCATGAAGCCCATCCACAGTGAACCGATCGATCGCTGTTCAGCCTTAATGTACTGTAATGTGTCGTGGGATAAGTGACCATACGGATACACGGTGAAAGTGTGCAGAAGAGTTTATTAATACGCCGGAGAAATATCATGGCAAACAGCGTCACTCAAGAGTACATGCAGATCCCAGCCGTCACGCGAGCTTATACCACTGCGTGCGTCCTGACTACTGCAGCTGTGGTGAGTAAACCAGGCTAAAGACAGTACACCTGATACTGGACTTACACTTACACTGCTAGGTAAATATAGAATCGTCACATACTGAAGACTGCAAGTCGGTATGTCTTCACAATGTTATTATCTTCCCACATTTAACATGCAGTGTCAGTGTAAATGCTCAAAGCGCTAACATTGATGAAAAATAATTTTATCTCAGAATCAAGAATTGACATTAGTAGAATGTAAATAAGTATTTATAACGTGTTTACGGTTTATATAATTGTATACTTAAAAATGAACTGCAAATAATATAAATAGCTTCTATGTTAATGAGGTCATGTTATTGGTATTATACAAAATATTTGTTTATGAAGGGTAGCTTACCCAAAAATCATTATTAAGAGTAGTAAAACGTACAGGAAAAATCTAAAATAGGTTTTTTTCATAGTTACCAGAAAACCTCTTTGTGACTTGACTTTTTTTGTTTAATGCAGCAATTGGAGTTGATTACACCATTTCAACTCTATTTTAACCCTGACTTGATATTAAAGAAATACCAGGTTAGTACCCTTTTATCATTGTATTCATGACAGCCACTTTATCAAACCTATTAGTTCTTTTATTTTGATCTACATTTGTTTCCTCGCAGGTATGGCGACTGATCACAAACTTTTTGTTTTTTGGACCTCTTGGATTCAGCTTCTTGTTCAATATGATTTTTCTGTATCCTTGTCTCGCTCTTGGCGGCCTGTGAAACGTTGAGGAAGTGTGCACACAAAAACACATTCACAGAGTTTCAGTATTTGTTTTGCATAACAGCCATTTGGCTCGTATGCAGCTGTGCTGTAGGTCATCTGAATTTATGCCCTTGACTGAGCAGATATCGTTACTGTCGAATGTTGGAGGAAGGCTCTTTCCGTGGTCGAACGGCAGATTTTGTTTATATGTTCCTGTTCGGCGGCGTTCTTATGACTGTATCCTTCACCATTCATCACAATAACAACAAAGCTTTTCACTACGCCATGTATCAAAGGTTGAAGTGTCAATGTTTGTTGTTCATAAGGAACATTTAATCCTATCCTGTTGTTTATTTATATTGATAAATTCAACATTTTATTCTATTTCAGTCTGAATTTCTTTAACTTTAATGTCATTAGCTATTTGGTCTATTTGCCAACCTGTTCTTTTTAGGACAGGCTTTCACTATCATGCTGGTTTATGTCTGGAGTAGAAGGAACCCTTATGTCCGCATGAACTTCTTTGGCCTGCTTAACTTCCAGGCCCCATTCCTTCCCTGGGTGCTCATGGGATTCTCACTGTTACTGGGCAACTCTATTGTGATCGATCTCCTGGGTATGTTAACTTTTGTCCTGAAATGCTCATGACAAAAAACCTGACTTTTGATATGATTTAGCATAAAGGTTACATAATTCAGCATTTATAACACTGTTAATAAACTAAATAATTTATATCTGTTTTGCAAACCTGAATTTTTAGCAGCTATTGCTTCAGTCTTTTAGTGTCAGAATTCTTAAATTATAAAAAAAAAATGCATTGATTTAAAATAATACTGTCCCTTTTGATCAATGTGTTTTTTCTAAATATGTTTATGTTTGTTTATATACATATAGGAATCGGTGTAGGACACATCTATTACTTCCTGGAGGACGTATTTCCTAACCAGCCAGGAGGAAGAAAGCTTCTTGCCACTCCTGGAATTTTGTGAGTATATTTAAAACATTTATCTTTTTATTGCCTTCAACACAGAAAGCTAAATCAGAAATATTTATTAATGATTTGCAGTCGAGTTTTGTTTGACACGCCTGAAGAAGATCCGAATTACGCCCCTCTTCCGGAAGATCAGAGTGGGATGTCCTGGGATGGACAAGGTGTAGAAGATGCCGGCCAAGGTCAAGATGAAGAGGATCTTCAGGGAGAAGAAAACTAAAGGTTTCAGCACAAAGACAGCAATAAACCTTGTCATGCTTTTAAAGTCTTCCTTGTTTTAGTTGGGGAAGTTTATGTCTGCATGTCAAGTTCTGACTGTGTAATAGAAGACACTCCTCGATAAAGGGGTTAAGTCCACTTTGGATCCAGGAAAGTCAGAGGCTATGGCCACCTTAGTGCCTTCGTGTGCAAAATAAATAGATCCAAATGTAGCATTCAGTGCCATGCACATCACAAACAGTTTTCCTTTGTTATTCTGTTCTGACGGAACAATGACGTTCTGTTTTAACTTCACACCACATGGTTTGAAACAATTGCCGTTTTCTCAACAACTTCTGTTTAATGAATATTACAAAGCAGTGGTGGCTGGCATGATTGGAGTTGAAAGAGAAGCTGTTCAATCTCCCATACTATAATCTATCATTTTGGAGGGGGTATGAACTCCACAAGAGAGATTTTTCTTGGGTACAATACTATGGCGTATCTCTTTTCTCACAACACAGTCAGCGGCGAGGCAGGTGGACACATTCACAAATGTGCCGACTATCTGAAAAGGCCAAATTGAACTGCAGACTGTGCATTTTCAAGCCGTTGGCCTTTTGTTAACGCCGCTGCAAAAAAACAAACAAAAAGCTTTCATGCAGTGAAACTGAAAGATGGATTGTCTGGAAGAATTTATGCTCCACAAAAAGAGCAGATTTCCCAAAAACCACAAGGATGCTTGTGTTTTTCTTGATAATATGAATATAAATATATTTGTTTCTCTAAAAAGCTGATGAATGAGGTTTTCTTTTGTATTGTTTTTGCCATTCGTTTGTTAGATATTTCTGCTTTGCAAATAAAAATATGGCTTTTATTTTTATACCCATATCCACACTCGAGTGGACTAGTTTGCTAGTTTCGAACACAATACTGAGACTCTCATTTCTTAAGAAGCACTGGGACGGTCTTTGAAAGTGCTTTTGGAAACATGGAGCATTTTTCTCAATCTTAATTTTATTTAAAAGCACATTATGTTTACAAAATGGCATCTATACACAAACACAAAACAAGACAAATAAAGATACCATAAAATATTCTCAACATTTCAAGACAGAGACCGTCTGTCTCCAAGATGACAGATACTGGGGTACGGAGCAGGTCACGACATGGGTTTTGACTAGGCCAGACTAGAACCAATGTTTTAGTTTAGTTTACAGTATGTTACTCTGATCTGGACTGGCCAGTGGAATGTCTCTATGTTTTTATGTCAGTAACGCTGGGTTGTAGCTCTATTGATATTTGCCTCTTCAGATTTACATAGTTGTGGGAGAGGGCTGATATTTTCACCACGCTGGGGCTGTATTTGCAAGTCGTCTCATTCGCCTGAAACAGAAAAGGTTTGATATGAGGACTGAAATAGTCACAGAAAATCTGTATGAAGTATTATTATCATTCTTAGAGAAGAAATAATTTGGCATTAACATAACGTTCTCTTACCTTGTGTTTCTGTCCTGGTCCCTGATCTTCTTCTCCATCTCAGCATCTGTCAGTGTCTCCAGCAGTGGACACCACTGGTCAGCATCACCGGTGTTCCGGATGGCAATCTCCACCGTGGGAAGAGGGTTCTCACTACAAAAAGACTGTTCATTAGAGCCAGGTCTTTTCTAATAGTTTCACAAAGCTAAATTTACATCTTCCTCTCAGAGGAAGGCTGTGACCTTTTTGATGAGTTTCGTAATGTTCCAGACATCACACACAGTCTGAAAAGATGTCCAACTTAGAGAAAGTTCACTGCTGTTTGCAAATTTAAGTTGTGATTACTTTCTTATGCTCTTTAGCACATAAATAGAAAAACATTTAAATTAGTCAAATTCCAAACATTTTGTTGTAACCATAATAGGGACTGCAAGCTTACAGCAATTTAATAATGCATTAACACTTTTTATCTCTGAAAAAGCTGTGTGTGTGTGAGTCTGAACCTGAAGGCGTAGGTCCTCTGATGCCAGCTGAGCTGGCCGCGTATGCTGTATGCGATAGTGGTGACAAACTCTCCTCCCAAGCCCAGTTCAGAGCACAGTTTCAGAGCAAACTTCTCAGGAGAGTTCTCCTTCTCAGACATGTCCCATTCAAACTGGTCTACCAGAGATATGTTCCCAACATGGATGTTTAACTACATAGATAAAAATAAGAGCAATGAGAATCTATTTTTATTAGGCTGAAATATAAAAACAAATTAATTGAATAAGATCTCGTGTTTATTAAAACAAGGACAGAATGAACCATTTACCTTGATGATGACTCTCTGGTCCATCTGCTCATCCAGTATGCTGTCTGTGGGGTAGGACTCTATCTGCTGTCTGATGGCCGAGGCAATGGCTGGAACAAAGGTCAGTGGGCTCAGATCCAGATCGTCGCAAAGGATTTCAGCAAACATCTCCGGAGTCATTAGCTTCTCTATCGGGTCAAGGAAAAAAATAAGAGTAAAATATTTAAAAATAACTCAAGAGGGTGCTGC
>JAUCNO010001851.1:13138908-13159906 GCA_032353835.1 Enteromius viviparus
TATATATATATATATATATATATATATATATATATATCTGCATAGCCAAAGGTACTGTAGGATTGACACCGAGTGGTTGAACTAGGTATTGCAGTTCAAATTCAAAATATTGGAGATGTTTTTTTTTTTTTACCAATACTACTGTCAGCGATATGAGTACTTTTAATTAACTTTAATTAATTATTTTTTTCTTAATGTCTGTTAAACATTTTACAATTATTACAATAGATTTCTTACATACGGTTCCTTGTAGCCATGATTTCTCCTTGCCTGTCACACAAGTTATTACAATCAATTAGCATTTTTTATCCAACCTTAGAAATTACAGTTGTACTGCGAATGTTTTTATTGTGTAAAAACTGTGGATGGTGGCACATAATCATGAATAAATCAATTCAATCAATTATACCCATTCTCTAAAGGACATTATTGGTCATTTTAAGTTTGTGAGGCAGTGGACACTAGCAGCACACCTCCCAGTGACAGCATCATTCCTCACCAAGACACCAGCAAGCTTGAGAGCTTACAGCGTAAAAATGTAAGAACCCACTTGCCATACAAGATGAGCCATTTCTAGACTCCTTGACCGTTTGACTGAATGACCTTTTAGCATCATATCCCTCACAATGACACCCTTCCCTTGGCTTACACACCTCCATCCAAAAAATTCAGATACCTCAAAACCTCAAGATAATCCCCAAAAAACATCCATCCTCTGGAAAGTTTTGCCATCCTGCTGAAGCAATAAATGCAAGCTTCAAACTTGAATGCAGATGTAATTGTTGCATTTGCATGACAATATTTATTATTATTCCATGCATTGTTCCTTTTAACCTGTGTTAATATTTATTACTGATGCCATATTTGCTTGTCTGACATATTCTGTAGCTAAGGGATCTAAATCTATATTTGTGTAGGTGAAATCAAAACAAACACAGAAGCATCAAGTTCTGGGGTCTCAGCGCCCTCCACATTTATTTGTAAGTTCTTAAAAAATGTAGTGCTTTTCTGTACATACAAAGGTGCATTTATTAATTATCTCCACAACAATAAAATTATAAATAAAACAATTACAAACTTATAAATAAAACTGGGGCAATGGCACAAACTGGAATTGAACATTCAAACTTTGACATTGACATATAGAGTTAGATTCAGACATACAAACGGCTAACAACAGGATGGTCTGGATATGGCACGAAGCTGCAGGCAGGAGAATTTCACTTTGTGGTTGTAGTTTCCTGACAGCATTCATTTTCAACAGTGAAATCACCATTGGCATTCACTTTCTCCATGCATTTTGATCTTTTTATAAATCATAGATTGCGCACAATCTATATTTTGTTCCAGTTCAGCTAGTTGGCATAGTAGCAGAAAATCACCAACACTTGTATTACAATATAAATTCCTCTACATTGTTTCTCTGAGATGAGAAAGCGCACATGCTAACATTCACCTCTGGCTGAGGAAACATCTGAAATCTCTCCTGATACAAACAACATCCCCTCTGCTCGTCATATTAGTCACATCACATGGTAAGAAAGCACTCACGGATTTAATTCACAACGCAAAAGGCTTAGCAGGGTGAAGCCACTCACAGTGTTTGGTACAAAAAAGCCTTTCTGTAGAGTTACAGCGTTATAATGTGAATCACAGAGAGAGGCCAGCTGCAAATAAAAGAGAACGGCTTTGGCATTGATATATTTCTAAGACTTCGATAGCAACATATGCATTTATATACATTAATAATAAGCACAAGCCATATTATTTATGGTTATTTAATAAACATAAATAACGGTGTAAGTCCTGCAGCCCAGACCTGTCATCTCCTCATGCTCAAATGTGAGTTGAACCAAGTCACTTAGCAGTCAAAAGAGAATCTTTCAGTCTCGAGGGATCTGATTATTGCCTGAAAGGTTAGTTTCAGTTTGTAATCAGTTACAGGAAAACAGGCAAGCTAAACCGGCAGCAGCAACAGTCAAAGCAGCCATGTAAAAGAACAAAGAGCAACAAAACACTGTACAATTTACATGGTTTTACTGTACATGTAATATCGTAGCTATACCACGAGACTGTGATAGCAAATTTTGCTATTGAGTCTGAAGGGAGAGTCTGTGTGATGATGAATCAATAGAAAATCCATTTTAAATTTGAAAAGGACCGCATCACTACTCTCCTGCTTTCCGGACCTTTCTAAAGTGCTTGAAATGTCTTTGTTTAGTGTGCTCATGCGTGAACGACTGCATCTGGTAAATGCTTCTCACACACAGTGTGCCTCTAATGTGCAGTCTTAAGGCAAACCTTGTAAGAAACACAGTGGTCCTCCTGTGCTTGTCGCGTAGTCCGTAGGGACAAGAAACACAGGGGCCGCTTCCTACAAGAAACGAGCAGCTCAATAATGCAGTAAATTCATTGGATCAAAGATCCAAATAACACTGTCGACGGTTAATAAAGTGACTCTTGGTTATGTCCAACAGCTTCAGAACGCTTTCAGAAGAAGCCCTTGGGTATTTTGAACCCTTTCTGCTTCATGCGTGGTAGAGTCAGGCTCGGCGAGCTCTTCGAGCGGCAGGTTTTGGGGGCGCCACGCTTTCGCAGCAAGAAGTCGTAGTTGGCACAGGAGTTCATAGCGTAGAAAACGTTTCCGTTATCTGGGATTTTGAGTTCTGTGGAAGACAAAAAATGAAGATAGAAATATCAAAATGCCGAACCTTGGAACCGAAAATGTTTTCAAACTTAAAACTGGAGCCTGGCAGCTTTTAGAGCATGAATGTTAGATTTCAGACTATTTGAATTGTAACGTACTCTAAAATGGTAACTAAACATTTCTCATAAATAGGCATAATTGAAGTTACAATAGATATATAAATACAACCTGATGCCAAGATCTAGCTACAGTATAACAATGAGCAAATCAAACATTTGGCAGACTGTTAAAGTCTATTTTGGGGATTTAAAAAACAAAAAACCTAAATGGTGGCGATGCACTGATAATTACTGATAATTAACCAATTAAGTTCATTTACGGCCAAAAATCGATACATATTGGATATTAAAATGTCAAACTTATTAGTCTAAACAAATGAAAGTTACAGGCAAGTGAATTTACAGTATCACGTTATAATGAAAAAATGTATAGTATTATTTAATAAATGGTCTAAATATTAAATGAAGAGAGTTAAATGATTGCTAAGGTAATTTAAATGTAACAATAGTGAAAAAAAATCCAAAAGAAAGCATCAGTTACTGATAATTGTTTTTCAAATCTCCAGTAACTGATAATGTACCAATATATCCCTCTTTAATACTTGCAGCCCCAACTTCCTGTTTCAGGTTTTTACCTTTATGCTTGGATACCCTCTGTAACAGCTCATAGTCTTCTGACTTGTCATTGTCCAGGTTGTGCTTGGCCATGGCTTTCCTAATGACACCCGGGGTTTTGTCCTGACTAGTGACCTGCAAAACACAATCATCAAGATTAACTTTCCTTCTACCTCACCATCTTTTCTTTATTATCTGCTATAACGCCTTTCACTCACCAGGATGCTTTTGTACATGTTGCCGTTGTCCGTGTCAAGGCTGACTCTGATGATGCAGCAGTCGTTCACCTGCTGGTTGTACAGCGGCAAGGAGAGAGACGAGTAATCAGAGACACCAGAGACCGACCGCTTGTGAAAATGGAAGGTCTGGCCTGTAGAGACGGAGACTGAGGATGAAGAAGAGGAAGTGGAGCTGCTGCATCCAGACTCCAAACCCAGGCCTGATCCAGAGGCCTCCAAAGATGAAGGAGTGGACGGTTCCCATAGCTGGAAAATATAGAAATGAATGTTTAACGCTCATAAAAACAAGTATTATATTTCAAAATAAAATGCTCAAGAAAATGCTAATACCTTGGAAGAGGAATCAGAAGCAAGCTCCCCTGTATCAGAGGCTGATGTAAAATGTTTCACAGTTGGTGTGGATGTCTGGAGAAAGATTGAGCAGTCAGGTTAACACAGAGTCAACTAAGTATATAAGTCAAAATCTTTAAATTAAAAAATCTTTACTAATGACCAATAACAGGTATGGTACTGGTATAAAATGTATTTTTTGAATTTTTTAACAATGTTTGATAAGCATGCTGTTTGGTATGTAAATAAACAATATGGCCTTACTCTTTGACTTCCTGTTTCTGGGGAGTTGAGCAGACTGAGACTCGTCTCCTCCGCATCTGAGCCGCTGGATCCCGCCGAGGTGAGGCTGAGAGAATCTGCTCCGTCTTTAAAGCAGTCTTTGAACTGGCTTAAACGTGGCTGCTCGAAGGACTTTGAGTGTGACGTCCCTGCGCTGCTGTAACCCGACTCCTCGCTCATGCGTTTGATGATGCCCCCATTCTTTTTGCACACTGACTCAGATGGTGGCTCGATATCACACGACATAGAGTAGCTGAAACAGAAAAGATGTAGATCATTTTATCTCCAGCATATTTCTCATATAATATCCTATATAGTCATATTTAGTCTTTCTCACCTATCAGTCTCTGTAAGTCTCTCAACCCTCTTGAACCATTCAATGAAGCGCTGGTTTTTGGTGAAGTTGTAATAATTGCATGTCAGTTGAAGCAACTTGATCTGAGCAATTATTTCAAACTCCTAAAAAACAAAAAACAATGCACTTAATTCCTTTACTTTTATTCATGTTACCTTTTTCATTAAAGGTGTTCCTCTTAAGGCCAAGAATGATGATAACTATTATTTGTGCCCACACCAACAGGAAATAACATTCTGTTTATTATAGGTGTGCGCATTTATGCCATGTGCTGCATTAAATCTCTGAGATCATTAAGCTATCAATGTTTTATCATTTAGTACCTGGAAATTTCTAGTAATTTTTAAATACATTGCAATATTGTTCCTCTGTGACTCACCTTCCTTCTCTTCTCAAAGTTGATCAGCCCAACCTGAAAAAAAATAGTACTTATTAATTACTTATTAATTATGATTTTTCCCTCAATAAATGCCTAATTTTCTGCTTATTAATAGTTAGGTAGATGTTAAATTTCGGTATTGGGTTGAATTAGGGATGTAGAATAAGGCATTATTATGTGCTTAATTACTACTATTAAATGGCTAATATTCTAGTAATATGCATGCAGATAAGCAACTAGTTATAAGACCCTAAAAAATTAAGTGGTATATATATATATATATATATATAGTGAGAACTAAAAGAATATATTTCTTAATTTCTAAGAAATATAACATAGCTCCACTGAACTATTACCTCAAGGTGGTCTTTCATAGCAGTATCCAACATGACTAGATCAGTCAGAAAAGTGCCAAGGTATGGAATAGTTCCTTGTACAACACCCTAAACAGCCGGAAGAAGAAAATAGACACTAAATAAACAAATAAATAAACATACTGTTTACAATTCCATTCAGGCATCCAGTTTCTTTTTGAACCCTAAAAATGGCATAGATGACCAGTTTTGAACATAAGAGGGCACTGTTGCTTGATAAATATCAAGTTCGACTGACATTGTGACATTTATGTCTGTCCATACCATGTCTCTTTGATGTTGGTGTCTCCTCTGAGCTCCTTTGTGGTTAATCTCGACGATGGCAGATTTGGAGGTGCCCTCCTGTGGAGACATCAGTTTTAAATCATCATTTTGGCTTTTAAAAGGGTAAGAATTTACATTGACGCAGTGGTACAACCTTAAATGAGATAAGCCTGTCAAAGTGGAATCTTAAGACTGCACTGTCATGATATATATACCATGACGCAGAATGAACGTGGAGTTTGACTGTATGGTGTTTAGTGATAGAGCCAGCCAACACCCGGGGGAAGCCCTTAGGTATTTAAGGAGGGGCGTTTATGAGGCCTATGACCTCATCCAAGGATTTCCTAATAACAAACAGCAGCTAGGTTCTCGGCCCCAGCACACATTCCACGGATGCTTTCCAACGTTCTGCTCTAGTTTGCTCTCTAATATTGAACGTGCGTAAAGGAAAGCTGTTGTCATGCTTGGTTTCCCTCTATCGGGGCTGTTTCAGAAGTCACGTCTGCGGCAAAGATTTCTAGATAAAGTCAATACAACTGTATCAATTTTTCATTCTCAAACTTTGTGAGTCACGTTCATGTAATGGAACGTCAGGTTGCCACAACAAGGTCTATATGTGTCAATTTTGTTAGTTGTTTTGTTCTGTTAAATTTACTTGACAAGAAGTGAAGTTGCATAAGACTGATTTTCAGAGAATGTATTTTTTAAAGGTTTACGTTTTTTTAATTCTCTTTTGTTTACCAAGATTGCATTTATATGTTCATAAATACAGTAAAAATAGAAATATTATTTTTAGAGTTATTATTACAATTTATAATAACAATTTCTTTTTCAATACATTTACATTTCTTCCTGTGATGACAAAAACTGAATTTGACATGGTTGTATTTAATAATCAATGCACAGAAAAGCTTTATTCTTATCATTGAAAAAAATTATTAATATTTTACAGAAACATTTTGTTACAATATATATGTACTGTCACTTTTGATGCATCTTTACTGAATACAAGTATTAAAGTATTACTTATTTGATTGTGTGAACAATAATATAAAGTATTGTATATGGTGTATATACTGTATATATATATATATATATTCTCTTATACAAGGTATATATTCTCTAAAAACGAGTCTTATCTTACACAATACATATGACTAGCAGCAGTGCTGCGAACAAAATTACAGCACAAAATTCACTCTGTTCAAACTTGCATAATGCTTTTAACACTAATGGATTCTTTTCAAGACGTCTATCAAATGCAGAAGCATGCCAACTGGTGAAAAGTGCAACAAAGGCATTTGAAGCTGTACTCAACAAAACTCAGCAGGCCATAGAAAGCAAGACATTGAGCCAGCAGGCTGCACATACTATGCAATTGAATACAGCTTTTCTGTTTACCCTATGGTTGCTATAGAAACATAGTTTTAAAGGCAATGAAAAGACTGGTAAGTCACTAATCTTTCCTGTGGATGACACTCTGACATAACCACATCCTGTCTTCCACCAACAGCAGATACTGCGAACGTTGGTGGCTTATAGTGCACTTTTAGAAATTTGAAAAACGCTGAGTGAACATGTGACTTACAACGTGACTAGATTGTTGAAATAGAAACATTTCCTAAAAAAAATACACTATGAAAAATAGTAAATAGTAACCACTGCAAATAGTAAACACAAAATGGTATTATATCGTAAGTGTGACTGTGTTTATTATTTGATCTATTCATTTCAGGGTGTAATTTTACCCATTTGGTACAGATAAGATGTGCGTGTGGGAACTTTTGCAAACGTTTTGGGAACAATTGTGAGCAAAACACACACAGTTCCCTTCAACAACCTTTTTACTCACCTTAATAAGAAGCTCTCTGCTGAGGGAATAATTATTGTCATCTGAGAAAATTTCAGACAGCTCCTGGAAAGTGCGATAGCTTTCCCTGTAACCAGAAGAAAATCAAGTCAGAAACTGCTACATCTGAAATCCAACCATTAACTAGCATTAAACGATTTCATCCTCTATCACCAAATGCCTCACTATAAAACAAGTGTTTTATAAAGAATGTTGAGCTTTAACTAACGTTTTGTATGACAAAACACATAAGCAGCGAGCACAAAGAATGCTACTGTTAATCAGTGGCTAATGCTAATGCTAAAGTATTATCCTTGACTCCGGCTAATCATTACTGACAAAAATACACACCGGGACACATCCTCCCAGGTTCTCCTCAGTCTGTGGATGGCATTACTCTGCAAGGCGGACAGGATGGCTTTCAGAGAAGAGAAGCTCTTCAGGATGCGGCATTTCTGATGTCAAGATAAACAAAAAGATATTAATTACCTATAACACTTATGGATTGCTTGAGAAACAAATTATGGCATCACTTTTTGAGACGCACCGCCATGCAGAACATGCCTCGTTTTTGTAACACAAGCTCACTTATAAACATGCCTATGGTAACTATAATAGTACTACAAAGTATGTACTACGGTTAAAGAGTAGCATAACATAGTATTGCATTGTGCGATGAAACTGAATGAAAATAAGTCTGAGAAGTAAATTGTATGATTTTGGAGTTTTGTTAGAGGCTTTTTCAAAGAATCTGTTGCACTATATTCAATGAGAAAAGTTAAAATGGTGCCTCACCCTGGCCACTTCTATCCAGTGTTCAATGCGCTTCGCTCTTTGAAAGGGTCTGAGAGACCTGTTATCCAGGCAGGTGGCAATCACACAGTTGGTCACACTGTTGAACTGAGCAACAGTGGCACGAATGGTCGGTGCTAGGTGCTCTTTGCCCTTCTTATCTCGCTGGGACCATATGCCACCCAAACAATGGTATGGAACAACCCTCTTAAACAGCTCCTGTGAAAGACAATGAGTTCAATTGCACTTACCAGTTTATTTTGATTTGAGCCTTGAGAATGGTTTTTGGGACAACTTTATTTACATTTATGGCATCTAATGACTTAAGTGAATTATTTTCTCAAGTTCAATTCTCTCAGCTGACCTTAATCTTTAAATGCTTCCATATACTTGCAAAAACAGGCCCCATAAAGCAAAACGAGACTGAACAGCTTGTATAAAGGTTAGGGTACTGGATCGTGCTTAGCAGTTTGCCTACTCTATTTCAACCCATCTTAACCTTCCTCAGATCCACTAGATTATATAAACCTGTGCCACTAGGAAAGACTGACAGTTTCTTGACGTCTTACCGCATCCATGACTGTTAACTGCTCAGCGACTAGGGCAGGACTGAAGGACATGAAATGTGAGGGAGAGAATTCATCATCCAAGCTGCTCTCTTCTGGTGTGGCAAAGGGACAGGGGCACAGATCACCTGCAAAGACGAGGCAAGTTTGAAAGAGTGCTTCAGTTGTTCAGCCTTTAATATGAGAATCTGTTCTCCTAATAAAAGCACATTCCATTCTATGTGATAATGTTCAGTGCTTAGCTGCAATCTGTATCCTTAAAAGTAAATGTGATTGATTGAATCAGTGGATTACTTTATTTTTAGTACCTTCAAGCTCAACCTCGGTGTGTTGCCGATGCTGAAAGTGTTCCAGCAGGTTATGGGCTCGTCTCTCGAGGTCTGATCCAGAGAAGTTAATTTGCAGGTAGGATATGAGGCTCTGCAGGCATCGATGGTCAGGAGGGCTCCAGAAATCCTCAGAGTACTGATCCAGCCATGCACCCAGGATAGATGAGATGGTACTGTCAAGCACATAAAAAACCAAAAATAATGCATCAATATCGGATAAGCCAATAATTATTTTAAGTCATGATAAGGTATTATAGTACATACCAATATACAGTATAACCAATATTAACTAAAAAGATATTAATTAAAGAAATGTAGTTACTTACTTTTTAAGCTCTGTGTGGTCGTCTGAGGAGTCTTTTGACTTGCCTGAGACTGGCTGCTCATGCAGTTTGGCATACCTAACGTAGATAAGAACGCATTTTAAGTAACATAACAGTGAATAACTTCATATATTGTACTTGGGATTGATTGTTTACCTGTTAAGCAGCAGGTCCAGCACTTGTTTGGTGGTGGCGAAAGCTCGGTAGGTGCAGAGGAAAATAGTGACGTATGTATAGTCCTTTCCTCTGAAAGCCGAAACCATGTACTCCACCAGTTTCTCCAGTGTGCCAGCCTTAATGGTCCGACCCTTGCATGTCTCGTATAAACTGAGGGCCGAGTCTGTCTCCACACCCAGCCATCGCTGGCCTTTACTAGCCGTCTGGTGGAGCTGCACTTTTCGGAGTGTGATGGTATAAACGGCTCCGTCTTCTACCTCCTCTCCGATCTCCTGAACCGAGCTCTACAGATGAAAAAAGGGTTAAGTACTCTAATATTCATTACAGGAATTTGTTAAATGTACAATTTTGTGGTCATATTTAACTAATAAATGTGACTAACCAATCAGAATCAAGTATTCCAGAGTGTCATGTAATAATAAGTCAAGACAAAGTACATTCTACCATTCAGTCTCACAAAGAGCATCTTATAATAACTAATAGCAGCAAAGATGATTATTTTTCAAGTGCTATTCTTCTCACTGCATTTAGTTTGTGAATTTATAAGGTCATACAGTTTTAGTGCAGCAAGGGCTTTGAGGGGTGAGCTGGGGATTACTGCTCATTTCCTTAATCCACACACAGCACACAAGACCAAGATTGTGGCTCTTTATCAGCCACTGTCACATGGCTAACCCAGCCCTTTAACTCCACATCTTGAATATGCACTAAGTAGCTTTCGCTGGCTAGTAGGACAGTGGTTTCAGACACCTATTAAAATGGGTAAACTATGATTCAAATGCATTTTATAAACAAATGGTCATTCATTGGTATTCATTTGAGTCTATATTCACTCTCTGACCAACAAAGACAAACGATTATGAAAACTAAAAATATAACTCTACGCTTTTATTCCGTATGGATCTCCTATATAATCCTAAATTGAGAAAGTTTGCAGTTAGTAATTTGCAACTAACTCAAGTACTGTACCTGACGTCATTATGGAAAGTAAGAGGGAACTCCCAGGGAACTGTGGGAAGTGACCGTAAGCTTTGCCTTAGGCAGTGAGCCAGTTGTGTGAGGGTGTATCCTGTGTGGGTGTGAGTCAGTGCATGGTCATTAGAACAGCCTTCTCTAGAAGAGATGACTGCTTAAACAGATAACCCAACCCCAGGGACCTGTCCAGGAGTAGCTATGGTAACAAACACACATGCCACATTACAGTTTCTGCTAAATATCGTTGCTGTGGTATTGTGCAATTGAATCAACGGGCAAAAAAAAGAAACTGCGCTCCTTTCAGTTTCAGATGTGTTACATAAACCTGTAAAAAATACAAGATTTCTCAATTTATAGTTTATTAAATTAAAAAAAGTTAATGAAGACATGAATAAAAGGATATAGTAAACCACATCACACACACATATATATCATATATATATATATTTATATATATAATATTTTACATTATATTCAAAGATTAAGTAAATTAAGAAATAACTAAAAGTGTATATATATATATATTATCAATCCAACCAAGCTGTAGGCAAAGAAACACCCTGAATGGGTGTCCATTAAATTATATTGTATTATATTGTAAGATGAACTTATTGTAAGCAACCTCACAAACCTCACATCTATATTATATTAGATATTTTTTTGAAATTATCTTGGTGCAAGTAAATACAGAAAGGGGAAAGTAGACCACCTCAGCAAAACAATAAACCAAAACAAAAAGTGAAATCACACACACTTTGGAAAGCCCCTCTAACTCAGGATAACATTTGTGGGCATTAGTAGGATCAAGGCCTGAAAAAGGGGGAGGTGGGTCTGACACCACCAGAGCACTTAGATCCGTCTTTGACATTTGGTGTTTCAAAACAGAAACAGGACCTACACTCAGCTGTACTTTCTAAGGGAAAATCCACCTCACAACTACAGACAGTCAGAGAAAGCCAAGCAATGCTTATATGGTGAATACGGTTTACCACTAATCACAGGTTTGCATTTTACCTAAATTCATTTGTTTATTAGGATAGTGTATGAGGTGATCGCAGGCACAAATCCTGACAGAATGCGTTTACTCTGCTCTGTGAACACCTCGAGAGCCTCTGATCCACTAAAGTCACAGGGTTTCCTGTGAAAAGACAAAGAGTGCTGAAAAGTTACTGCGTAACAGCTTCCTAGACAGCTGCATCCTTCACAAACAACACACACAAAAAATAAAACGCAAAAACAATGCAGAATTCTTCCTGTCAAAATCAGGGAGGAGTTGCAAGATGTTAGAGGACAAGCCCTTATTACGTGTGCTCTGCAACTTATTCATATCAAGAAAAACATGATTATATTCAAAATAGATAACAACTGGCGGTGTTTTTGACAGCTTGGTTTATCTTGCCATGCCGCAACTATTCACAAGACCGTCTGGTGTAAAAGTGAATAAAATTGCGTAATGCATGTCTGGCACGAACTGCTATAATGCTGTTAAAATATAAAGTGAGAAAGTAAACAGATGAAGTCAGAAGAGAGGAATTAGAAGCTGTGATCAATCTGCTTGTCCTCCTGCTGATCATTAATAAGCCTGGCTTCAAGAAGCTACCGCTCATTCATATTTTTATTATGTGTCATAACATTGTCTAAATACCTCAGCACATGTTTGCTTTTATTGCCTTGGCTGGGTAGGACAGGCTGTGACAAATATTGTCTCTGAAAATGATTTTATCTCGTAATACAATATTTATAAATGGCTTGAACAGATCACAGCTTAGGCCACTGTAAGCTCCGACCAGATCTCTTTACTGTTAGTAATGTTCAGGAGAAAAATCATGCTTATTTGTGCCATGAGGGTCATGGAATCGGATAACGTTTCACGTGTTCTCTCAAGATTCACAGTCCTGTACGAGTTATTAACCTAAAGAGAGATTGGATACACAGAGCGAAGCTGCAGTCTGTGTATTTTGGCATTGCTCAGTAGGTTTTTCAGCACACTCGGTTACAGCACATTAAACCTCAGCACAGAGCAACGGCCAGATTCAATCTACAGTGGAAAAAAGGAAGAGCAAGGTAAAAAGGTAATTATTATCCACCATATTCTGTTGGAGACTTCTAACTTTTTTGAACCATGGATTTTTTATGTTCACAGACTGAAATAAATAATGTGACAGTTCAATAATATTACCATTCAGTTTGGGATTTTTAGCAAGGATGCATTCAATTAACTGTCAAGAGACTGTAAAGATTATTACATTGTTACAAAAAAAGTGTATTTAAAAAAATAAAACAAATACAAATAAATACAGACTGGAGTAATAGCTGCTGAAAATTCAACTTTGCCATTACAAAAACAAATTTTCAAATATACAAGAGAAAAACATTACTTGCAAATCATTCATTTACAGGTATTTTGTAATGTTACAGTTTTTACCGAGCATCAACTTTCACCAAAACAATGTGAAAAACATCACTGAGCTAATTAAAATCATTAACCTCTGATGAGCTTTTATTGATTGATCGCATACTGTTATAATTTTAGACTTGATAAATGGGGTTATCAGTATTTTTCCTGGCTTGGATGTTGTTAATAATAAATAGATGCTGCTGGTGCCTGTGTTTTGGTTGTGTCAAGGTTTTTGTGAAATCTGCTCCAGCACTTCAGAATGAGATTAGCAGAGCTAAGGAAGGAATTCTCCAATAAAAGCCTTGGAAAAAGATTTACCGGACTCAGAACTGCTGAGTGCGGTTGCAGACTGGCTCCGGTATACCGCAGATGAAGATATAAGGAATGTATGGCATTATTCTGAGAGCAGATCTTTTCTGCACATCGCATAAATGTATTTGTCTACACTCTACATGAAAAACAAAATATGTGAAAAAACAATATATTTTTTGGTTTTGGAACACAAAAGGTGATTTTTTTTAAAAATTCCTGGCAATTTTTTCAAATAACAAATAAAAGATGAAAGAATTTAGAATTTTGGTGCACCACAATGTGCCAGACCATTTATTTAAAGTGATTTACACTACATTTTATCAGTATGCGTGTTTCCTGGGAACTGAACTCATGGCCTTGGCATGCGTAGTATTATGCTCTACTAGCTGCTTTTCTAAATTGAACCTATCAAACCTGATTTAACCCTGACGCATGAAGTATTTATATTTTGCACCTTGTTTAAAATTGTTTAATTACATCAATGCACACCTACGTATTCCTATTACTTTTCCCTTTCCTGCCTCTCACATCCTTGTTTTCTCTTTATTGCCAGCCCACTATTCCTCCCTCTCATCCCTCTCTTTCCATTCAAGAGATCTTTCACGACAAAAGCATCTCTGTATGTGTCAATGTAACCCCTGTCTGTTCTCCTCATTATACAAAGCTCGGCTCTGCTGGCCCCATTATGACGTTCCGAATTCAATCCATCACACAAAGGGCTCTTTAAGAAAAATGCAGAATTTGTAAACACTTTTAACAAACATGGAAGAACAAAGACAAAATGTATTAAAGTGAAAAGTCAGTGACAAAAGCACCAGTCAAATCTATGACCACTGTTCGCTGGTAAACTATCAAAGAACATTTACAAACGTGAAGTTTGGGTCAGTCGTTTTTTTTTTGACAAGAAAGACATTGATAATGTTGAAAACATATTTATATTCCAAAAAAACGGTGCATTTGAAACTATTCATCGAGGACTTCTGAAACAAGATGAATTATGGTTTCTACAAAAACATTAAGCCCCCCAGCAGTTTTCAACATTGATGATATTAATAATAATAATAACAATGTAATAAAGTGTTTCTTGATCAGCAAATCAGCATATTAAATTAATTTCTAAAAGATACTGAGACACTGAACTGGAGTAACCAGGAGTAAAGGATGCTGAAAAAATTATAAAAACAGGAAACTGTTATTTTCAATTGCAATAATATTTCACAATATTAAACTTTTTACTGTATTTTAAATCAAGCAAATGCAGCCTTGATGTCTTCTTTCAAAACATAAACTTTTGATCAGCAGCGTATGTTATATTCTTTACAGGCTTACAGTCTGTTGGATCATATTTAAAAGCCTAAAACATATGATGCCTCAGGAGCAATTTTCTATAGGTATCGAAGGCTATATAGCTGAATACAGAAAGTCCAATTTTTTTTAATTGTTAGCTTCTATTGCTCAAATCTTGCTCCAAATAGTACTCTTCAAGCCAGTCAATCTAAAATTCAGCCATATTTTTGAGTAAACAAACTATCTAGTCACTCTTTCAAGTTGATCGTAACATTTTTCGACAATAGTCCATTTCTGACAATAACAGTGTTAAAGTGCTCTTACATAAGATCTTACACTGGATCCTTTATGGCAGCTGTTACGTTAAGAGATTAGCTGCTCTGTGTACTGAGCTTGTAAAGATCCTTTATACAAGGGTACATCTGGCTGATTTGGTTTAGATCTTCAGGGCTGATGTAACCAACTCTGAGCTCTTGCCAAGCCATCAACAGCCTGGAATCACTATAAAAGCAGAGATAAGTGCTTGCGGTGCCATTTTTTACAGCCCATGCCATAAACGAAAGAGGATGAGAGAGATAAGAGAGAAGGATTTACAGCAAAGTTACTCCATCCATCACTCATGGTTATCCAAGAGTCAACTTTTTGGACATCAGCCATTTTCACTTTAAAATAAATGGAAGAGATATTTTGATTTCTGTAATGAGGAAGGAAAACAAACTCCATTCACAAAGAAGAAGGGCTCGAGTGGGAGATTTAACCATCACTAATTGAGTAATGAGAGCAGATTAGGTTTAGTCCAGAGAAGGTTAGTGGCTGGTGACACACTGGAACCTTCTTTTTGAGTCTGACTAGTCGTAAACACGTCTCGGTGTAAAGTGCTGTTTAAGTCACAACAATGTGCTGTTGCCATTGAAATGCAAGATAAAAAGAGGACATGTTGTTCACAAACCAGTCAGATATCACAGGTTTAGCGTACCCCAAAAAAGCATGAATGCAATGGTGATAAAATGACTTCCTCGTGTTCAAAATCAACCAGGAAAAACATCTTGCGCTGGAGAGCTTGAGATGTCACGAATAGAAATTAATAATGAAAGTCTTTCATCACAACTGACAAGTAAATACGCTGTCATATATTATATAAGAGGTTCTCAAACCTAATCATTCATTCTCAGCTAACATATCTGCACTGTTGCATGCAATCTAATCATAAACAAACTATAGAAATAACAGAACATCAATAACATTGGCTTGTATTAACAGGTCAGCAAAATAATCAATACTTTTCTTTACACGTATTGGACTAACGATGGTGTTTTCATTTAATGCCTGAAGGGGACGTGATTCTCATTTGACTGTTTTATTTCCATGGCCCTTTCTGAGGAGAATTAAGAGAGGGGAAAGTTGGAAAAAGAGGAAAACAGAGTGAGCCAGTGCTCTTGCCAAGATCAAGGTGGAGTTTTGATTTAGCTACTTCATGTAGGCCGTAGAGAAAGATTTCTGTGCAATACATTTATGTTGCCTTTTCATATTTTTCTCAAGATCCTTTTTGTATTGCCTCAAGATCACGTAAGAAAACATAAGCAAAAATCATATAAGATCAGCAGAATTTGTAACTGAGGTGGCAGAGGAACAAGCATATTTGATTGTTTAGAAACTGCAATTTTCTATAAAAGACAGAAAAAGTAGCCACATAAACACTTAATCTACAGCACAACAATACAGCTACAAACAATATATGCTGAAGAAAATAATGCAGAAATAAAAGACACCAAACATTTAAGTATATATAAACTAAATATATAATTAAAACGTGAATTTCAAATAAGAAATACACACGAAATGTAATTTCTAAAAAAAAATTAAATAATAAACCATATCTACTACTAGGCTGTCAGTTCTATTTTTAATATGTTTATAACACTGTAGTATATTGTATTGATATTGTTATCCATCTACAAGCACACACATTGTATGCCTCTCTCTCTCTATACATACATACATACAATAAGTTTAAATCTGTGTATTACCTCCAGGACAGGCAGATCAGGGTCCAAATGCGTAAAACTATTTAAGACCACCGGACATCCATCTCCGGGTGCGATCTCCAGCTTCACCCCATCCCAAATGTTTTTAATTTTCCATGTGCTGGACTCAAACAGCTCGTCCAGGGACGTGGGTTTGACACCGAGGGCGTCCGACTCCATCCCCATTATGTAGACCATTACTAAAAGACTGTCACCTCGGTTTACGATGTATTATTTTATTACGAACTCCATGTCCTGTGACTGTCATCGAGACTTCTGCTGTAGCAACGAGTGTTTGTATGAGTTTGGCTGAAGGGAATACCCTGAGCGGCTAGGCCACGCCCCTTGGTGCGCATTCATCCACCCTCTTTGAGCTCGCACTTGGCCCCGCCCCTTCCATAACTAACACCGTGATGTCAGGTTCCGGGAAACTGCTGTGAGCTACTAAAAATATCACTTTTAATCGCTTGATTGTAACCTCATACGCCTAAAAATAAACGGATGCAATTATGTGACTAATCAATTAAACTACTGTATGGAGCATTATTTATTTTGTGACTTAAAACATTAAAGGTATTTGTAAACAAAAAAGGATTTGCTCAAAATAATTAAAGTGACACAATAACTAAACAATAATACTAAAAATACAATAATAATCAGTGCGTTTAATACTTACATTGTCTACAGTTATTATTATTATTTTCTTAAAATAAAGAATAAAAAAAAAATTCACATAGGTTAATTTTGGCATTGTGAACTAGGCTTTGAGATGTTCAGATAAATATCTAAACCAAACAATAAAAATACTTTTATTTTAAAGAAAATACATTTTTAAAGCAGTGCTTCATTTAATCTTTATGCTAACATCATGCCACTGATACACATATTGGTATAAAGTGGATTTATGTAGGCTAGCTCGTGTTAATACATTCTCTTCCTGATCCATCCAGCTACACTGTACATCAACAACCTAAATTATAGGTTATTCATGTTTCAACCTCAAAATATTTGTTGAGCTACAAGCCTAGTTACCACTTAAAAATAATGCTATGGCCCTGGCTGTAACTCATACTAATAGCGCCCTCTGTTGGAAAATACTGCTAAGTTATAGCTCTTCGGGGATGACTGCAACACTGACGCAAAGCTCCTAAGGAAATTGAAACCCTCCAGAGGAATAGTGTTTTGCGAGAAAGAGCAGCAGCTGTCTGAGGCACCTGCTGGGGATGATGGTGTTTTCCCTGAGGTAACCATTATGATTACATCGTGAAATCTGACAAGACAGCTGTCTAAGTGAGGGAAAATGCTTTCTCTGTGCTGCAAGCTGTGAGCCGCACTGAAAACTTAAAGGTGCAGTGAAGTGATAATAGAATAAAAAAATATGTCATTAATTAGTCACCTTAATATCGTTCATCAACTGCCACGTTCAAGTCCCAGAAGGGTTTAAAAACATCATTAAAATAATCTATATAACATCAGATGAACGAAGGTCTTATGGTTTTGGAATGACATAAAGGTGAGTAAATAATAACAGATTACCCCTTTAAGAATCCTGAGAGATCAATCAAGTTGGAGTCATGTCATGCTTTTGTTACTTGTTAAGTACTGATTATAGTTGCAACAATATAGCAAGTATCTGCAACACTTTACAAAGCATAAACATTAAACCTTAACAAAACAATATTACAAACTCAATATCCATAGAGCAGCCGGGGCCAATAGGTGTCAGTGTAAAGCACACACTTTACTCTTAGCTTGATTTAGGATTCATATAAGCTTGTATTGGTGACTACTGTACTTCTGATAAGCTATAATTCAAGGCAGCACAAACTGGATGTGAATAACCATGGGGTCTCTAGATGAATTGCAACAGTTGTTAGTCATGCTCCTCAGCTGCCATGCCGAGGGATCACACAGAGTTATTATACTCTAAGTTTTCTATGCATCAGAACTCTCGGGCTTAAAACACCATCCAAATAAATCTAGCAACAAGAACACAGAATACACATAAATCCACATCATATACTGTTTATTTCTTCCTATGCTCTGTGAACTCTCCAACTGTGAGAGAACTGGTGTCATTATATTTCATCTAAGGCATTTTGTACTTTTCTCAGTATTAATGTTGTCCTTAGAATTAAGCAATATTTTCAGTTTACAATTACTGTACACCATCATTCAAAAATCTGGGGTACGTTTTTTTTTGTTTTTCAAATTCGTGGATCAAAAGGTGACAGTAAGAACATTTGTACTATTATGAAATATTTCTATTCCAAAAATTCTATTATATTCATCAAATAATCATATGTGACCCTGGACCACAAAACCACTTACAAAACTGAGATGTATACATCATATGAAAGCTCAATAAATAAGCTTTCTATTGATACATGGTTTGTTAGGATAGGAGATTTATCTATTAAAAAACCTGGAATCGGAGGGTGCAAAAAAATCAAAATACTGAGCAAATCACATTTAAAGTTGTCAAAATTAATATCTTATCAATGCATTCTACTAATCAAAAATGACATTTTGATATGTTTACAGCAAGAATTTTCATGGAACATTATCTTTACTTCATTTTCTAATGATTTTTGGCATTAAAAAAAATCTATAATTTTGACCCATGCAATGTATTTTTTGATATTGCTACAAATGAACCCCAGCGACTTAAGACTGGTTTTGTGGTCCAGGGTCACATATATACATATTTCCAATTACTACCATTTCAAATGCCGATTATTAATTTAATAATTTTATTAATTTTATTAAAGTTTTTGTTATCTGTAATAATTCTATATGAAAAAGTAGTTTTTTTATCAGTTATAATATAATCATTTTATAATAGTTAATTTCAAATTAAAAGTATACTATTGCTCATTTGGGTTCACTCATAATGTATTATTTTCATCCTCAAAAAAATCAAATATGAATCATTTCAATTAATTATTTAAGTAATGGTAACATCTATAACCTTAATAGAAAGATCTGTTTTTATCAAATGTGTCAGTGTGAGCAAGTTCATAAATATTGAATAGACAATTGGGAAACAAACTATTATTTTAGAGTAGCTGGCTGTGTGTATAAAAATCTTGTGTTCTTGTATTTCCTTCTTTATGGGGGCTATGAAAGGGACCTTTGTTTCAAAGAACATTTGAGAACCCCTGATGAAATACACATACTGCACATGAAACATCACTTTCCTGCATGAAATCCATAGATGGTGCGCTCAAAGGCCGTGGCATGGAGGCCGAGGTAGAGCAAATGAGTGCGTCTGACAGCGTCTCATCTTTCACATTGTCTGCTGTTGGGCTGAGCAGGAAAAGTGTAAAAATGAAAGACCGCCAGCTGTTCGGTGCATGTCGCAACACACTTTTCGGCCAAATGACAGGAACAATATGCTAATATATTCAGACTGAGGGTCGCACCACATACCCGGGGTATTTTTGACCCAAAAAAGTTGCAGAAATGATCTAATCTAAGGCTACAATGCATTAATATACCAACTTTTCAATGCGGTATATTATAATTATAACTACTTTTTCCTCTTGCTTTAAAGATGTTTTAAGGATATTTGTAAAGGAAAGTCAGACAAAATTTGAAATGATTTTTGCAGCTCAAGCACTTGCACATCTCATTAATTTTACCCTATAAGGCCTTTATACACCGAATGAGATAGCATTAGCATAGTTTTACATGCTTAAACGACCCAATATCTCAAAACACTACACTGATTATAAACCGATTTGAATGTGCCATGTGTGTTGTACTCAGACGTTTCATTATTTAAAGCACCTTGATCATCAAATGCAGCTTCCAGAACAGGGAAATGATGGCAGATAACCACACAGGTATAAAGAGAACGGCAACAGACGGGAGACTATCAGCTGATCTTGGATCAGAGGAGGCTTTGTGCTTGTTCTGGGTAGTCTGGATCCATCTTATCTTTTTGCTTCGCATTCAAAAACTCCTTTGTGGTTTCTAATGAACTGCATCAGTTTGGCTGATGGCAGGGCATATTTTGTGTGTCAGTCATGCTTTACAATGTAAAAATGTTTAGTTTACTAAATCATTGATCTTACAATTAGATGCAATCGTTTCGCGTTTGATTCGCCAAACTGCGAAAGTCTGATTCATTCACGTTTTGGACTGATCCAATAGCATTCAACTCACGATAAAACTAGAATCGAGTCACAGGAAATTATGACTCTATAAGCTATCATAAATATTGCCCGTGAATTATACGCGCAAGACACAAGTACATGACTAGGTTTCTTTAGGCCAGGGGTGTCAAACTTAGGGTGTTTCTCAATGTCAAGGATACGTCCTTGGCAGGACTGGTCCTTTTCAAGTCACTTCCTTCAGAGGCTAGGCGAGGCTCCTCTTAAGCATTCGGAGAACACGTAAATGGAACAGGCTAGCAAG
>JAUCNO010001851.1:13183169-13196617 GCA_032353835.1 Enteromius viviparus
AAAAGCAGTTTACGAAATACGTTTAATGGCACATCTGGCCAACGAGTGATGTAGATGTTGTCACATGACTGCATTTTGCTGGTTCTGACCAGAGCAATCAGTGTGGTGTGAAAAGGACCAAAAACGGCAGCAAAATGCTACAATGTATCATTTGTTGCCCTTGGTCCGAACCAAATGAACCGAACCACAGATGTAAAAGCACCCTTAATTAAGACAGATATTTATAAAAATCAATAGATCTCTCAATGACTGTATAAAAAGGTCAATAGTTTGTGCTTATATTACAGCTTGTTTACACAGTAAAAATAAGCTCTGTTTTTAGGAGGTCCACAGCAAGCAGCTGCTAGCACCACTGCTGCCCGTCAAGGAGCCCCACCACAACAGCGACCCCCTCCCCAGGGCCAGCCCCCTGCCCAAACCCAGTCTGTGACCAGTCCTAATGCCCAGAACCCCCCTGCCCAACAAACCCGGCCCAATCAACCCCCACAGCGACAAGCCAGTCAAGGGGCCGCAGGCCAACAGAGGCCTCCCACAGCACAGGGTCCCACCCAGCGTGGCCCGGGTGGCTCTCCGCAGTCACCGAGACCCCAGCAAGGTGGTCCGCAGCAGCAGCCACAGAGGCCTCAAACTGGCAGCCAGGGTCCCAAACCAGCTGGCCAGCCTCAGCAGAGGCCTCAACAGCCAAGACAAGGCCAGCCAACCAGGCAGCCTACCCAGGGTGGGTCACAGCCGACCCAGGACGCCCCTCAAGCAGCCCCAGCCCCGCAACAGCAGGGCAGTCCCCGTCCTCCTACCACTCAACAACCTCGGCCTACAGCACAGGGCCAGGGAGGTCCAGGAGGTGCACGACCTCCCCTGCAGCAGAAGCCCACGCCTCCACAGAAACCAAGTCCTGATCACCCGGCTCTGAGTGGATCGCCGCAGCTTAAGTAAGATGTTTTTTGTCCTCTGTCATATTTGTACTGTATGTTCATTTGACTGGATGTGAAGGTTTTTATGATTCATAAGCATCTGGACATGTTTTTCCATTTGTTGATGTTTTATCACCCACACAAATGACTACATCAGATAGATGGTGGCCATTCTTCTCTGATATATCGGAAAATTCTAAAAGTTGATGGTACTGATTGAAAATGACTCTGTGAATTAGGCTAAAACTATTGGGGCAAATGTTTTTGAACTGATTTGATTTTAAATCACAATACTCAAATAATTTGGGTATAATTTGTGTGAGTTTACTTTCTTACACTGCTGTTCAAAAGTTTAGTGTCAGTTTTCAACAACGTTTAATGATTTTTTTTTTTTTTTTAATATATTTTAAAATGTTGATTTAGAAAATAAACAGCCCAAACTATAAAGTTGAATGTGTTAGTTAGAACACAGCGACAAATTAAGGATGGGAAGTGTTGTATAGGTAGATTTTACTGTGGTAATGCGACTAATCACATTTTTACAGTGATGTCACAGTAATGCTGTTTTTTTATATAAGAGATTGGATGGTTACCAGTAAATTATTGCTCTGATTGGTCATTTCTGCACTTGCCTGTCAATTACAATGTCATGTACTGATTTAACTAATTCACATAGCCATCACTATTACTTCCTATTTCAAAATAGCAATTGTGAAAGCTCAAAAAACTGGATAAAGGCCAATATAAAGCTGCCTGAAATTATATATATATATATAACTGAAAAACAAAACAATAAAAATTCAAAAACTATAATCTTACAACCTTTTAGTATATATTCCATATTTTGGGTGTATTATGTATTTCCAAGTATGCAACCCATGAGCATGAAATAAATGGATAAGCACGTCCAAAAGCCACTAAACAGATTCTGCAAAGCATACTACGAGAACTTCAATGACTATAAATATTCATAAACAGATTTTGAAAATGGTGATGATGATAATGACATTTGACAATAATGGTGATACTGATAAATGTGGCTTATACGTATAGGCAGACGCCAAATTAAAACAATGGAGACACAGAAGTATGCACACTAGATGATCTGGTATTTTGCATGCCAAAGATGGCTTCCTTCAGTCTTACACCCAAAGCATTCATGCAATTGATTGTGGAAATTGCATTTTTCTCAATGGAAATGTGCATTTGATCTATTTTCACTGTCAAGCGACTGTCAGCAAGTATGAATGTGATCATCTTATTCCCACTATTCCTCAATTAAGTTCTAAGGTGACTAATACAACATAAAAAAACAAACACATACTAAACAAGAAAACCTACTATTTATTTATGTTCCAGAGATGTGCCTTTGCACATGGTTCTTTATTTGGGAATAGTGGCCCAGAATAAACTATGACACAGAGAAAAGTGCATGTTTCTACATCCAGCGATACCATTTCTCATAAGTCCAAAGGCTGATGTAAACATTGCACTTGAGTCATGATTGCTTAAATGAATGACACAATAGAAAGCATTTGAATTTCATTCTCTCTTTCTCTCACAGCTTATTTATTTTTCTCTGCCATACCTTTTTAAAGCCATCTCCATGGGTTTGCTGCATGACTTTAATAGCCTCTTCCTCTCCTTTATTGCCACTTCTTCTCTTTGTAGCAAATCCCAGTCTCTTACCAATACATTCAACATTCCAGAAACGCCGGCCGCCCAGCACCAAAGTCCTAGTCAGGACGAAGCCAAGGCTGAGACCATCCGCAACCTTCGGAAATCCTTTGCAAGCCTCTTCTCCGTGGAATAAACACAGACACACACACACACAGACACAGAGAGAGTTTATTGGGTCTTCTTCTTCTAAAAAAACATGCAAACACAGACACTCAATTATACACAGAAAGGACCAATTATATCACACATTGCAGTGCACATCAGAACTGTGCATGTCAATTTGCAATGCGACATTAATTAAACACTGCCTGCACTGATAAAGGCTGCAATATGAAGTGAGAAATCACAGCATTACTGCAGTTAAATCTTTTAACACAACTTAATTCTTTAGACACATTCCCAGTTTTTTGAGTCCAACTGATGAAGGGAGGTGTGAAAATAAAATACCACACACAGAAACACTCACACGCACCCTTTTACACTACCTACACAGTGACTGGACACGCATACACTTAGCACACGTGCTAACTCTTGCTTATTCATTCCAGTATCCTATTATTAACTTGTAATCCTAGATTCTTTTTGAAAATGAAAAGTTTTTGGTGGACATTTTGTTGTAAAACCATCCACCGCCATACTTCCTCAGATATATGATATCTGGGTATGTCTGCTAATTGTCCGAAGCATGTTACAATAAGGGGCACCATCTAATGATTTTAAGCGTGCGCCACATTGTACTGTAACCGAATGGTTTATCATTCCGACTTCATGCTTAAGCAGGATTTTGGATTTTGCAATGACCCATTGTGATGTTGTTCAAATTTAGCACAAGCTTCCATCGTTGAAAGTAACCCCTGCGGCTGTTAGCGCTAGCCACTTGCGATACTTGCATGTCACTTAAGGAGAACGTAGTCGCACAATGTGGGTGGTCTTGCTTTGTGTCGTGTCGTTGCACCTAGCTAAGGTAGATGTAGTGAAAACGTTGTTTCATTTTTGTGAGCAAGCTGTTGCTGCTTCCCTGACGTCCCTTTTCCTGACAAAACACACAATGCTACACCCTCCGACGTGTTGAACATGCCTTAGCCAGATAGGCATACAAAAAGAGATTGGTTTTGTGCAATCACATATGTCTCAGGGATGTCCTGAAGAGAAAGACGCAATGACTTAGCGTCATTGATCAGGTCTTCCAACCCATTACTGTAGAGAGTTACTGATTGCGAAGGCCAGTACAGGGAGGAATCCGTCGAATGTATTCGATTTCTACATAAACATGTTTGCACACTAATACTGTAACACTTGAGAACATACGAGATGAGTGAAAGCTCAGGAAGGTTTGTTGCGTCAAGAGAAGGTATGTTTTGCATGCCTGGATGAGCATGTAGGTGTTTGGAGATGCTTGTTCATTACACTTGGGCCCTATGAAAAACCCAAAGCCAAAATACAAAGCCAAGGATGCCATCAGCAGCAAACGTCTTCACAAAAAGATCATCTTTAGAGGAGATGCTCGTCACATGTTGGGTTGTAGACTAAACTGCATTTAGTATGTCCCAGTGTGATCCCAGTTACACAATGTGGATCCTTAAACTACTCTTTAAACTTCTAGCCATACCCAAGGAGTTTCAAGCTGAACCGGCAGTGTCTTCCACAAGTGAGGATGAAACATCCCAATACTGGTGTGTTTTAGGCAATATATTTAGTCAAGGAGTCCTGACCCAATCCCAAAACCTCCCCTGCTTTCCCGCTCACCAGCCTGTTGTGTATTCACAGTGATCCTTTTGTGACAAATGGTGCGTTAATGTGTATATATATGTATAATGTAATGTTGTACCGTAAACTGTCTAAACCAAATAGAAGTGTTGTACAGATCTTAACTCAACAAACGATGCAAACGTCCTGTATTTGATTTGATCCTCCAAAGGTGATCATTGTGGGTCTTGTGTAAGACAGGATTTTACTTCAATCAGATGTGATATAGGTTGTGCAATATCTCCACTGTAAACTAAACCTAACAGGTTCGTGTTCTTTATTTGACCCGTTTTGTGACAAATGCAGTTGTTAAAAGTCATCTTCAGTGTGTCCATTGATATGATTGTAAGTGGCTTGACTGGTTCACATATGTGATTATCTAGGTGGTCCTCCATGATATTGTTGGCTCAGGCAAACTTTCAGTGCTCTTCTATGTGGTTCATGTTTTTAAAAGTTAGGATAGATATGTATGATGGCTTTAATGAATGTCTAATGAATAACTGTATCACTGATGCAATTTGGAGGCAAATTCAATTTCAGTAATTTATTTGAATGTTGCAGTACTTGCGGAACCCATGCCTGAGGTTTGTACTTCATGATTTGGTTTTTGGCATATTTACATTTGTGTACTTTCTTTTTTATATAGCCTATTTAGAGGAATTATCTCCTTTTAAAGAAAATGTATTCAAATGGGTCATAATTTCTAAATAGGTTTGACTGTTTGATTCTCAGTGAATTTTATTGTATGTTCATGCCTGCCAATTGTATAGAGAAAGGAAGATATAAAATTTAATAAAAAATATATAGAATTATAGTCTTAAATTCTATTAAAATAAGAAATATTGTTAAACATTGTGTAGTATTACACAAACAGATGCAACTTTGATGTAATCTTCAATGTAGCTTAATCATGTTGTCAAATTACTATGCTAAAATGTGCACATAATCAATAAAGTCTATCAAATAAATACGCATCTCTTTTCTCTTATGTCAACAAACCCTGCTTGGTACAAATCATAAAGCAAGTCAATGGTTGCCCATTACAGTAATAGCCTATGATAAAATACTCTAAAGAGCAGAATTATAATGACAACATCAACTTAAAAATCACAATAAATAATTACACCAACCAATATAAAAAATATAAAGGCATTTGTTAACATTTTTCATTTTCAGTAGGTTAATATTGTTGTCAAATAGCCGAATGCCAAACTAACCTGATTTTACTTAGTGCAACATCTTCATTGACCCTTGGACAACCTGTCAACATTGTGATTAACCAATAGAATTTGATTTGAATTTACAGTTTTTATTTTACAATCAGTGTTTGGTGCTTGCAGTGTCAGTCATCTATCACTTCCGCTGATTTCTGGCATTACCCATAGGTAAAGCTAGGGGTAGTTGTAGAGATATGGTCAAGACTATATTTTTGCATTAAAATATGTTGGACAAATTGAAAAAAAGAGGGCGTGCCTAAAAGCCTACTGAAGAAGGTTAAACTAAAGATTTTTCTAGGGTTCGCCTGCTCATCCTTAACTGCATTGTGCATTGAATTAATTCAGTGTGTTGACTCGGCATCTCATCTGAATTATTCGGCAAGTTGAGAACAGGTAACTCCCAGCGTTTTTTTCCGATATGACACGGCATAAACTCACCATCCTCAAACTTTTGCAACAATAACATTTCCCCTGTTATCCATTGTTAACTGCGTTACTTTACCAGTAAGCTGTTTATGGCTTAACAACATGACACACAAATAACTAATAGTTCCCCCACAAAAATGTCAACATTTACTTACCCTCATAGTTTCTTTTGTGACTTTTTGATTTGATTTCTGAAATGAGAGAATTTCCCGGTCGCATTTTTCTGTGTTATGAGACCAAAATGAACACTGACAATGATCCTAGGCCTTTATAACACTTCATACGCTTTTCTATTCATTGATGGTTCTTCTATGCATTGAAGTCTGTCATGCTCATTTGGTTGACTCCGCTGGAGTCACGCAGCAAGCATTCACAGTTGATTCAGAATCAGCATCGGTGTTAAATAGGCTGATAAGCTCTCACAAGTTTTTAATCGCTATTTTGTAATAACTTCGAACGTGACTGTCGAAAATGCGTTAATGAAATTACATCGATGAATGAATTTATTGGTTCTTAAACGCCAGGTTAATTTTTATACATGTACATTTAAGTAATAATCGCATTGCAATGTACAAAATGCATGCGCAAAAAGGCTGTAACTCAGCATGACCACAGTGTGGCGCAAGTCGGCAATATGTTTGAGCACAATTTATGATCTATTTTAGGGCAATGAGATCTGCTGTGTAATAGGCTACATTACTGCATGACTCTGCTCATGCTGTATTAATAAACAACAGATGATTAATTTGCATTCTTAACTTCAAATGTTAACACAAACGTAAGCCAAAAGAATACATCCACAGGCTGTTTTAGGCTGGATGAAGGAGGTTCAGTTCAGTTTGGTAGTTCTTGGCTATTTCTATAATTTATTGTGTCAAAGAACGGGGAGCTCTGCTTTTGCCTGTGAGTACAGTACAACAGAGTAGCTGTTAGTACATCACTGCTGTCAAAGACATGATTCAACTACATTTATTAAAAGGCATTGTTGCTTTCAAAACCATTTTTTCTTTCTTTTTTTCTACTCAGCAATAGCAAATCTTTTTTTTTTTTTTCAATTATACAATCTACTTATAATCAAAGCATTGATTGGGTTGTTTATTTTTAGTGGTCTGTGACCTTTGTTCATTGATATTGAACTAAAGCTGTCTCTTTTTTGCTGAAAGGATCTTTATATGTATAAGCACAAATCATGTAATGCAATCAAGCAGAGACATCTCTTCCAGTGTCTGGACTACTCTGCTCTGAGTGCCCTTATGCACACAACTGTCATACTGTTCATAGGCTCTTGCAAGGGAGATACTATGATGTTACGCATAACTTGGACTGGTAAAAAGAAGCTAAGAGTGTATGACACTGTTTTACATCAGCATGCAAGGCTTTATTAGACCCCGATGTGAAAACAATCCTTGTAGCACACAGGCCCCATCTGTGCTGTTGTTTCACAGGCGCTGTCTCCTTTGAAATTAGGAGCACCATAAGAGGACTGTCACTCACTGCAGTGAGCTGTGAGCTCATAATTACATTGCTCAAAGGTCACAACCTTTATTGACTGCTGTAAAGATGTGAGTTTTGTGGTTTCTCATCAGTGGTGCGTTTCTCTTGAACAAATGACCATCTTTCAATTTCCAATTAAAAGAAGCTGTTGTTTTAACCTCATAACAGCAAGTCTGAAAGCAGCTCAGCAATTATTGTAAATGTTTTAGTTAAATTATTGTATCCCAAACAGCCAGCATAAATGACAAGAAAACTAATAGTGTGCTTCAGGAAGTTGGAGGTGGATGAGGTCGATTTTAATTAGAAGGCAGATCAATTTTTGTTACTGTCCACCCTTTCCATTCATCTGGACTATGAAATAAAACCTTTTTAAAGTCGTATTGCAGACTTGATCTTTAAACCCAACCTCCTTTTAAACAATCTTAATGTTAAGCTAGGACATGCAGATCCTCCACTTAGCATGTAGCAACTCAATCTCACCAATCTGTGTATAAATAGCACGATTTTACACTTTCCAATTGCGTGTAATGAATTCGCCATGAGTCATGGATCTTTAGCTTGTAGACACAGCAAATCAACCAACCCGCGTGATATCTATGTGATGTATCTAACTCCTAGGAAACTAAATTTAATGAAACTGCTCATCTTCCAATTGTAATTTCTGCTCAGGATATTCTGTGGGCACCTTTGAACATGTTTTGGGATTTTCCCAAAGTAAATCATTTCTGGAAACAGGTATCTGAGACACTAAAGGAAATATTGGAAGTTGATATATCTTGCTGTCTTAGGCTTTTCCTTTTAAATGATGACTCATCTTTGTCTCAGAAAAAAAAATTTATTCTCTGGATTAACTGCAGCCAAGAAAATGCTAGCCCTGATGATAGCCCATGGAGCTATAAGTGGCAAGGACGCACTCCAAAAATCTATAATCAAAGACTTGTTAAAGTGATATAATTAAAATGTCTTTTTAGTGTATTTGCTTTGTGTATTAGAACTTTTCTGTAACACTTTATAAAATATGTATTTAAAAAAAAAGTTTAAAAGTAAAAAATCAAAAGTAAAGTAGTTCAAGTCTGACCTCTCAGGTTTTAAAAGGCATCCTGAAGGGATGAGAAGTCCAAGTCACTACTCTGGTGCCTCAGGGTTCAGTTCTTGGACCAGTTCTCTTTTCTATCTTTATGGCATTATCTTCTGTCTTTTAAAAACACAGCCATGCTGATGATCCAATAATAAATGCCTGCATCTCAGCATGTCTAACAGTCATTGGGCTATTTTAATCTCTTCTCATCTGTTGTGTTCTATATTATCTTACTGTACATACAGGTGCTTTATTGTAACTTTAAAAAGTAAAAATGTTCACTTTTGTATTGCCACCATTGCCAAGTTTGGAACCTACCCACGGAGTCAAAACCACTCTTAAGTGGTTAGCTGACCCTGATATAACTGTGCTTGATTTGCCAGCCAACATACCTGACCTGAACCCCATATGGAATTTATGGGATATTTTTAGAAGAAAGACAAGAAACACTTTAGAATAGGGAACACTTATTCACTATTAACCCTCAATAAATTACTAATTTGCTGCTTATTAATTTGTTTGCCCTTCTTAGATTCTGTTTGCTGTTCACCGGACCTATGCTTTGTGAATTGTATTACTCTTGCATTTGCCTTTGCCATACCTGATTGCTGTTGTTTCGACCCTGCCTGTCTTGACCTGGAATTTAATAAAAGCCTGCGATTGGATCCGCTTGTCACTGTCTATCCATATCCTAACAGAAATAAGGTTTTTTTTTTTTTTTTGATGCACCTGTATATGCTTTTTAATTTTTTTTTACTGTTTGTATTGCTATTATTTGTAAGTTGCTTTGGCTATAAGCATCCGGTAAGGGGTGATGCTCAATCGCTGATGTGTAGAAGGACGAGCTCGATATATGCGCAATTCCGCCAATTGTCTTGCACTTCTTCAGCATTCTTCTCGCGCATACACTGTTGTTCGCGGACAGTCCGTGCGGTTTTTTAAAAAACCCTGTCTGTCAGCCCTCCTGATGACGAAAATGACGTAATGCAGATGGCTGAAGTAAACTTTGGCCTTTAAGCTGGCGCTGTGTTTGCTGTAGGCAAGTTAAGGTATTCGGCCCGGCCCGACTCTGTTTTCTGAAACTCACACATTTCAGATAAAAAGGCTTCATGTGCACATCTGCTGATAAATTGTACAAATCATCATTAAAAGAACTGCAAAAGTGTGACCCTACAGGCAAAATGCATTCACTTCCTCATAGTGGCCATGCTGTGGATGCTAATTGACAAATTATTTGCAGTTTGAGAGGGCATAACGAAATTATTGCAGTAGCTCTCTCTCTCTTGCCTTGTCTCTCTCTCCTTCTCAGTTTACCTTAATTTCTCTTTCATTGCAGAGCATGAATTTAGTTTCTGTAAGGAGGGAAGTTCAAACATAATGGTGCATTATACAAAGCAAAGATCCATGTGATACGTTAATACAATACTGCCTATAAAATGTCTTTCTGTTGCTCCTGTCATTAAATCTGTTGCTTCCATGTATGTCAGTGATGTATCACCTAAGTCCAAATGGCAGTGCTGAAGTAGAAATGGACTGCTTTATTAAAGAATAAGATTCAGCTAGAATCATATTTATCTTTTTACCATGGGTCATTCTCTCCATCATGATACAGTATATACTGCACTGCGATGGTGCTAAAAAACAATGACTTGAAGAATGAACTAGAGTAAATTTAATTTGACTGGTTGTACTAATGCCACATTAGAGAAGTCTTGTGTCCAAAATGACCTTTAGTTATGCCTGCAGCAGATTTCCTCCACTGACGTTTAAAAATGTTTGCTTCAAACAACTACATGTAAAAATGTTCACTGCATATTTCCTTATAACTAATTGTCACTATACAGCCCCAACCCCCAAAGTCATATCTTACTTCCTCTCTCATTGCCTTGAAGACAACTTAAAGAAAATTTATTTTTATCATTTACTCATGAATCAAAGCAATTTAATCCAAGTCTTCTGACAACAAATTCAACTGACAATGATAAACAGATCTAATTTTGGCCTATAAACATTTATCACTGCACATGCATCTATAAAAAGTCTGTAAAAATAGATCCTATTGGAGTTTGAGTAAATAATAAATCAATATTTAAGTTAACCTAGTAAAAATGCATAGTTATATAGAAAATATGAAATCTTTCCACATGAAAGACCTGCGATTGGAAAATCAACAAGCTAATTTTCTCTCCAATATGCTAGAAAGTTCGATGAAATGAAATGTGGAGGATGTTCACTTTGACAAGATGATAGACAGACCAGGCTAGTGACCGGGTGCATGTAACATGTGCGACTGAGCGCTCAGTTAAAGATGCAGCTCTGATGCAGACGTGATAGTACGTCCCAAAGCTTGTCTACTCTACACACTCAAAAGTGTGTACTTTTCCTTCACCAGAAGAGTACATACTTTAGAGTAGTATAAGTATAAGTATAAGCACAGGACGCAGCACTTGACTAGCTGCTTCAGGGTTAGAGCTAAACTCTGCAGGACACCAGCCCTCCAGGGCCGAACTTACTGACCCCTGTTTTAGCAGAACAATTAGCATTACTGTTAGCATGTAGGCACTTCAAGTTTGGTGAACGGAAGCTCAAGCAGTCTGTCATGATTTGTGCATCAAGAAAGCCTTATTATGAGTTTGGATTTGGAACAAAAGCGTGAGTAACTGACAACAGATAAACAGAGTTAGTTTAGGGTGAACTTAACCCTCAAGGAAAGGTTGTTTAAACTTACGATATTGTTCCTACATACAGAGCAACGGAAAAGTATTCACAGCACTTCATATTTTCCATGTTACAGCCTTTCTCCAAAATGGATTAAATTAATTATTTTCCTCAAAATTCTACAAACAATACCCATGTTTGAAATCATAAATAAGTAAATTGATAATTGATAAGTGAATCCATCTCAATACTTTGAAGCTCCTTTGAGTTTGGTCGCACCAACATTGCACAGACAAAGAGATGTTTGTCCTTCTGGAAATTTCTCCCATCTTGTGACCTTGGACCACAAAACCAGTCTTAAGTCGTTGGGGTATATTTGTAGCAATAGCCAAAAATAAATTGTATGGGTCAAAATTGTAGATTTTTCTTTTTTGCCAAAAATCCTTAGGATAGTAAGTAATCTATAGTGATCTATGTTCCATGAAGGTATTTAGTCAATTTCTTACTAAAATATATTAAAACTTAATTTTGGATTCTAATGTGCATTGATAAGATCTTAATTTGGACAAATTTAAAGGTGAATTTCTAAGCAATTTGATATTTCTCTCCCCTCAGATTCCAGATTTTCATATAGTTAAATCTTGGTCAAATGTTGCTTTATCCTAACAAATCATACATCAATGGGAAGCTTATTTATCCAGCTTTCAGATCATGTATAAATCTTAATTTCGGAAAATTAACACTTACGACAGGTTTTGTTGTCTAGGGTCACATATATGATAATTGAGCTCAGCTAGATTGACCTTTGTGTTCTTGGTCACCTGTCTAATCAAGGCCCTTCTTCATCAATTGCTCAGTTCGGCCAAGACGCCAGCTCTTGGAAGAGTCCTGTTCTAAATGTCTTACGGACTGAATACACTTTCTATCAGTAAGATTATATGTTTTATGGTGGAGCAATGTCTTCCAGCTGTTATGGCAGGTTATTAGATCCAAAATGATCAAATAAAACAAATATACAGCTAAAAATAAATTCCATTTTACCCTGTCAAGATGCTAAGTTATTAAAAATGGCTAAAAAAAAAACAGTTGTAAGCTTCACACATGTAATGTGATTATTTGAGATTTGGATTATTATAAGGGTCTGGCTTATAGCTGTGCTGCTTTGGTAGATCAGAACTGGATTACATCTGCACTGTAGTGAATTATTCCATATTGAGAGACAGTTGGTGTGTTCATAAATCAAGATACCTACTTGTGACTGCTTTCATGTAACATGCAATATGTGATTGTCATGTATTCAGAATACACTAATGGTGCAGATTTAAAGCTGCCAAGAAGAGGATCTAAAAAAAAAAGAGTAGGATGTATTTATTTAGCAAATTCTCCTTCAAGTCTACATGTTAAGAATATTTAATTCTTAAAATCTACAGAGTCACATACCATACATCTTGTGAACATCATTTTATAAACTTTTCGCCTGTGACGCTGTATCTGTACAGACATAGAGTCATTTGGTGAGGCTTGCATTGTGTGATTTTTTAAACATGAGGTCAACCTATAACCTTAAATACTAATATTAAATGTAATTAAAGTATTAGATTTTTTTAACAAAGTAACATCATACATAAAATACAAAATAATTGTAAATTTAAATAAATCATTATAAATGTAACTTTCCTGGGAATAACTCCAAAAAGAAAGGCTGAGTACGAATTAAATCTGGCCAGAGACTCAAGATATTAGCTGTACAGTATTTTTTTGTGCAAAATGCTCAATCTTTTTAACTTTACCTTGCTCTAAATCAGTTTAATAAGTTGCAATCATTTTGGCTGAGATTACATTTCTTCTTATATTTCTAGATTGCAGATTTTTCACATATGCATAATTAGAATAAAATCATGTCATCAGTGAGGCCCTAACAAACCTGAAAGTTTCAAAGTCCGGTCAACGTTCGGTATCAGTTTTTGCTCAAAGTCCCACATTCTTTTGTCCATGAACAGCTGATCTTTAGTAAGATTCGCCTGCATTGGTTTTCTCACATGTACCATTCTAGACACATGAAAAGCTACACGGAGAATATATCCATAGTTCTGCAACGAGGTATGTACTGAAGTTTGCTGCACCTTCCTTGGGTTAACAATCATCTTTGTGGGATTGTAATTGTTCTTTTGACTTGGTTCTCTGTAAATGTGCTCCATGATATTGACACCAGGAATATTATTCCACTCTGCTCGTTTG
>JAUCNO010001851.1:13204133-13222404 GCA_032353835.1 Enteromius viviparus
CGAATCAGGGCTCTCAGGCATAAGACCCAGTCTGTCGATACGACATACGTCGTAGTGAACGACAGACAAGGGAACCAATAACATATGTTTAGCATGAAACTGTTTAAATATCTGAAAATCTAAATCTAAACTGTGTTAGAGCCAGCACCACCACAACAAATTACAAAAAATTACTCCTGATGATTTAGCAAATATTAACTAAACCCTGCACTTACCACAAAACATCAAAATTCAACAAAGATCTAAAAAGAAGAAAATATTGAAGTAAGATAAAAAAATAAACACAGTACCTTTGGTCACAATATAGCATAGTTGCCTTACAGAACCGGTATAGATATTAGGAGGAAACTGATTAAAAGTGCCCGCTTTATGAATATAAAAGGAACTCTGTACCACCTATATGTGAAAATAGCTGTCATAAATGCCTTGGGACAGCCCACTGTACATTTGATTATCAGCACTAGATATTGTGATACTGAACATTGTGTAAATTAGTCATTTTTAGAGACTGATTCCAATGTAAAATTAGATGTTGAATTATTTTTGTTTGTATATTTATAAGTGTATATTTATAATTTTTTAAGCAAGTTGTGAGGTTGGTATACCATCACGGTTTGAGACTTTGACCTCAAAGATAACAACTTCTGCTTCACTCAGCAAGGACTGTAAATGGGAACATTAGACAAAGGGACAACGCTAAATTACACATAAACTGACCTGTTATTAAACCTGCTTTTTTATATTGCTGGTCCTATCATATAGGCTACAATTAATCCACTCATGATAATAACAAAAAAAGTTTGGATTTGTTGTATTAAAAGATAAATAAGTAATAAGTAAATTTTTGGTAACACTTCAGAATAGGGGGTCAGAATAATGCATTAGTTAACCATTAATTAATGCTTAACTAATGCATTATTTTGACCCCCTATTCTGAAGGGTTACCAAAACTTGTTTTATAAATATTAATATTATTGAAGATGTTATAATTTGATCCTTTTGTAAATGGGTCAAATTACTTTTTCATGTTGTCAGTAAATTATCGTGTTATCATTTTTTTTGGAAGCAATTACAATTCATGAAGTGTACTGTGGTAAATTGTAAATTATTAGAATTAAAGAATTAACACTTCACTTCTAATATGCTTATACACTATATGATGTAAAATACAAAAAAACAAACAAACATGTGTATCATAATAAATCCGTACAAAAGCCTCTGCGTGCATTTTCCATGTTTTAATACTGTATGTTTCAATTCAAAATATGTACTGCTGCTAATTCCCATGTTTTTTAGGGAACATTTCTCTTCCAAGGTTTTCTTGAAGTTATGAACAAATGTTATCTGGGCCAAGTTGCATGAGCTTAGTTTCTATTTTAAGACTGTGTATTAAGTCTGACCAACTATAGCAGTCAAGGAGTAATGAGTCTTATTTTTCAGATTCAAATTAGACCAATTTACATTTTGTTTTAACTGACTTTTAAAAATGAAGACCAAAAAATACAAAATAAATGTAATAGTTCACAAGTAAGACTTAACATTTTAAGCAATGGACACTTCATAAAATAATGTTTTATAAATTTCACTATTTACTTCTTGTTTCAGATGACTGAGAACATTCTGCAATAGGGACCAGTTCTCACTATTAGCTAGCTGTTTATCTCTAAAATATGCATGGAAATATTTTTAGGTATTTTGAACATGTATTGAATATATATTTTCAGAAGACTCTAAAAATATAGCAGTATAGCTAAATCTCCCAGTCTGGGTCAGTGGATGGTTTACAGTGCAGAGGTGCACAGCGATTTATGCAACTCTCTATTACTTGCAGCATCATTACTTTAGTTCATAAATCCAGTTACTGCCAGCCAGCCTCATTGGCCCTTCATGATGTAAAGTGTGGGTGAGAGTGTGAGTGGAGCAAATAAATGGAGATTCTTCTCTCTCTGACAGGCAGAGGGGTCTGACAGCATTTCTGGATTTAAATGAACACCGAACTCTATGTACTGTCGAGCTATCACCCCCTTCCATTCATCTTAAGTCCATAATGCCGGTTTACTTGGTCTCCATGGAGAGCTGCCCTCAGCATGCCATTTCTCAGCCTCGGAAAAAACACTATCTACATTGCAATTTTTGGCTTTTGCGTAGTTGAGGTAACCATGGATACTGCAGACATTCTTCATCAAGAGGTAGGAGATTGGTGTTTGATTGTGCATTGTCTGGATTACATTTATTTGAAGGTTTGACCATTAAAGATAATTTAGATAGGGCTGAAGAAAAAGCTTTATAGATTTTAGCACCAGAATTTCTCATCACCACTGTAGTCCGGTTGATATTACTAGAGTAAGAGCAAGATATCCAAAACACAGAGTCAAACTCTGGGCAAACAAGAAATGGACTTTCATCATCATTGACTTTTGGGCAAAAGGATAACGGATAGGAAACACAATCCCACCCTCTGTCCATGTGCCAAGTCGCCCTGGCAAGAAATTTCACCAGACATCACCAAACATCACCAAAGACAGAGGTCGCTTTCATTGAGGGCTGCAGAATCTAACTTCCAGGCTTCAGTGAGCCTTTATGTTTTCAGCAAAAGCTCACTGGCCAAGCAAATTTCCTAAAATCCACAAATATAAAGTGTTGGATCGAGATAAAATGTATTGCTGTAAAAATACATGTGTTGCTAAATGATTAATTTCTGTGAATCGTTTATTGCAATTAAATAATTTAAAACTTACATTTGATTTTTGTGCATTATAACACAAAAATCACACAGACATCTTACTGCCTTTTGTCAGCAGAGCATTGTCTTTTAGTGTTTCAGCGTTTAAAAAATCCTGCTCTGAGTTGTCCCTTGTTTGTAAATGAATCTGCGGGAAAATTAAGCGGGAAAAAGGACACGCAATCTGGAACTCGGATAAGAATAAATTTAATCAAATATAGTTATCGATTGGTTTCTGCATAGACCTGTGATGCCACTTTCATTATTTACACGACATGTGTGAATTGGTGGGCGGGGCTAAACAGGCGGAAAATTAGAAGGTGGTGTGTGGCCACACTATTACATCACAAAGTGGCATATATTCCTCAAGCTGTCGTTTTGGCAGATTTGCTTCAATACAAGCCGCTTCAAGCACGTTTTAAGATCTGAAACTTACATAATGTTTCAAAAGGTACAAAAACTGTCACTGGGGCAGTACCTTTTTAAAAGGTACATGTTTTATTGTGGTACCTATAGTACTTCAATAACAGTGACAGATTTTTGTTTTGAGCGTGTACAAGGAACTCTTAAATGTCAAATTTTGGACCCCTACATTTCAATAAATATTGCTGTTCATTGTTATAAATTGAAGTGAATTAATATGATGCTTCATTCTGTTCAATAGTAAACTAAATGAGAATGTTACTTTGTGTTCAAACAGTGAAAAAAAACATGGCTTGATCATTTTAAATTAAGTCTTTTACTTTTAAAGGTTGCCCCGAATAACGGAGTGTAAAAAACATGCTAATGGAATGCTGCTCAACAAAGTCCCCAGTGAGTGCATTCATTTTAGCGCAGTACCTAACCTTTACTCAAACACATTCTGCTTGCTGTTGTCCCATTCAAATGCACTTTCCCTGTTCCTTCTCTTTCATAATGGTGTTGCGACTGTAGAAGGAGAAAGTATCAAATTTAAATAAAACATGTTATATACAGCAAACAGTTCTCATTCAGCACAGATAAACAATTAGGTTATTATGCACAGATTTGTAACTTCACATGGTATATAACAATCTCATATTAGACGCCATGCACAAAATCATCAGCTGAGAAAAGGAGGAAACTTGTCAGGGCTGTTCTTTTTTTTACTACCTTCATCCACCTTGCTTTTACAAAAGGTAGTCATTAGCAAATGCCCTTGTGACGTCTGCATGCAACAAGAGCGCCACTTAAAGAAACAGCTTGCCTTTTACCAAATTTGCAGCTAGGAATATACTGCTTTCTAATATATCATAGAGCACAAAAAGCAGAGAATCAAAAGCGATACATTTTTGTAAAGTGCTCAATGTGCCCATTAAAATAATGCATGTGGAATTTTGTCACTTGAAAATGTTACTGGAACGGGTTAGTGAATCTCAACAGGTGGGAATGTGGTTAAAAGGCGTTCTTTATAATCAGAGATAAACAAATCAACAGGCTTCAACATAATGACTCAGCATGAGGAGGATGAAAAATCAATACATGCAAAACCCCTCAAGGCATCACTGGCTGCTCTTCACTAGCAGTACATTATAATTCCAGATCATCTGGATCTTTCTAGCTGTGATTTTTGCTTGTACAGCTGTTAGGTAATGAAGTGACTGCTTATGAAAGTAGTAAATGGCAGTAATTACTGTTCTTGTCAGAAGGACGGAGCTGCGGTCGGATTATTAGATCAAACTGTATGTGCACCCTTTATTCTTTGTTAATAAATCATGTTAATGTTTCTCAAACGTGGGAGTAAATACGATTGAACACTACTTAACTTACATACATATTCACTGTTATATAAACAGCATAGCAACCAGCTACACTGGTTTAATCAGTCAGTTTGAGACAATGAAAAGTATAAAAGAAAAGAAAATGAACAATGTAGTGTTTAGTCTTTCTGTTCACACCTTTAGGATTATTTACAAAAATGTCAAGCAAAAAATAACAATTCATGTTTTTTGTTAAAAATATAATTAAATGTTAATTCATCAACATCATTAGCTTGTATTTTACAACATGAACCTTGCGTTGCCGTAAAAAGATCAAGTTATTAATTAATTTTATTTTAAAATATTTTCCACCTGCATATTTCTGCATTTTGGTTACACTGCATGATTCTAATTTGGCAGACATAATTGTTTCACATATTAATAAGCTGTTAAATTAATTTATTTGTTATATTCCTTAAGGCATCTTCAAGAACTGGGTTCCTTTTTTCATTATGATATCATAAAAACAGTCAAATTTAAAAAAACAATACATTTTAAAGTAGAACTGTTTTAACAGTCTCGTCATAAAATAGGTTAAAATCAGAGAAGAGATTGCATTTTTAAATAAAATAAGATCGCATTATTGACCTAACTATTCTATTAGTTCACTGTAATTAAAGGAATCCTTCTACCATAAGATATCTTGTTTACTCAGAAGGATTATGTATCAGTCAGTTAGAAGCTGTTTAAACAGCCGTCGACTTTGTTTTGAACGCTCTAATGGTGTAAACCTGATTGATCCTCTGTAGTGCAGGCCTCTTATCAACAAGAGCAGGATTTGCAGCCAGGACATTGATCTTCCTCTTTCTCCTAAGAGTCTCTAGAACAGCTGAGACACCTGCTAGCACGCAGTTGATGGACGGCCTCTAATGCCTGCGTGCTCCTTGGAAGGAGTTGCATCATTCATGCCTTGAAAGATCAAAGTCTGTAGCTGAGCTTGTCTTTATGGCTCTGTGGCAGGGCCCTGGGTCCTCACACCTTGTGCATTATGGGAACGGCTCCTGTCATGCTGTATCATTTCGAACCCATATGGGAGCAGACAGATGGTGGGCAGGCTAAACCAACAGGAAGCTGGGTTGCCATGCCAATAACATCGATGAGTTCTCGCTATAACAGAGAAGGACAGAGGCATAGTAGCCTACAGCATGAACGGTATATTTTAATACGGCGTGTGAAGATGTGTTAGAGTTCAACAGTCACCGCCCACTTCCTCTGCAACATTGCTTCGGTAAATATTTTTCTTCTGTTCATTTTCACATCAGGGATTTAAAATACTTTGAACCAAACCAACCAGCTTTATTTAAAGCAAAATGCATAATCATTTAATTCATAATATGATACAATATAAAACTAGTTATGTGTTTTAAAAATTTTTAAGTATAAACAATACACTGCCTTTTATTAAATGCATTTTGCTCCTAAATGAATCAGGGTTTTGGAATCGGTTGATTCAATGACTCTTTGTTTCATTTCACATTTAGACACACACTTGCAAACTTAGCTCCTAGCAATCCCAGCTGTCATTTTGAAATCTGTTCCTCTTAAGTGAATGAGGGAAGTTTAAATGGACTCTCAACTCTATTTTGACCGAGGGAGTCTACTTCATATGCATTATGAGTCTATATATTCCACCACCACAAGTTGTGTTTAATTTACCCCCACCCCAAACAACTCCATGATATATAAAAATGACTTTTTCTATTTATACATAGAACAGAACACTGCATCAACTGGAACACTGGAAAAACTAATCTCCATTGTGGATTCCAAGTGACCTAGGACTTTCCAATTCAGCCCATTGCAAGGTTTCCACCAGTACAGTGATGTTCATTTAAGTAAACGAGACAGAGGCAAATGTGAGAAAGGGCATAAAAAACAAGTGGAATATAGCCCTGATCGTCACTTGCTTATGTCCTGTATTAATCAGTGTGCTCAAACAAATTAGTTGGCTGACACAGTGGGTGGACTATCATTTTATGACTACAAACCAGTGTGTTTATAGTAAGAAATTAAGACAATGTGACAACAAATACCTGACTGCAAAATAAAACAGTACTTGCTGTTTTTGTTCAGCTACTGTAAAATAACTATTAGTGAATGGCAACGGAAGCCTCGCACAATCAAGCTGCTTTGCTGTCTAACCTGGATTTTGCTTGCTTACTAAGCCTGTAAAACACTGGCTTGTTGCTTAAATCAAGTTTATATCATGATAAACACGTCATTGTCACCTTCAGACTACTAAAAGCCTTTTTATCCTCCATGCCCTTTCCAAACATCTTTCCGGCTATAAGATATGACGAACATGGCAGCCCTTAGCTCAGCAGTCTTGTCTCTGCCAATTCATTTCTCTTGTGCTTTCCAATAGGTACCCCTTCCAGACGCCGTCATGTGATCTCACTGGCGACACTGTAATGAGTTTGCTATCAGTAGGACAGGACCATAAATTCAGCTCGGAAAGAAAGAGAAGACACAGAGAAAGAGCGAGAGAGAGAGAGGCTCAGGTGTAGCCGTGGCCTCGATTAGCCTCAGAACAGCTGAGGGGTCATAAGAGCTAAGAGAGTTATCATTCAGATGACTGAAGCAGTAATATTACGAGTTATAAATCTCACTCAGTGAGCCCTACAGACTAGAGAAGAAATGAGCATGCAAAACTGAACAACACAAGGGCATGCTCTTCTATGTGCTGCAGGACGCGGAAGACAACTGATAATAGGTCATATTTGGCTAATATCTAAGTGCCTCGAACAAAACTCGAGAATATCTTTTAAAGATGTAATGCTACTAATCCTGTAAATTCTGGAAATCTAAGGATTAGCTCATTGTATGACTTGTAAACATGGCTTTGTTTGCTGGCAGGACTGATAAGCAGAACCTGTGTGATCTTACTACCAGATAAATCAATATTTATAGGCTGCTGGTTGGTTGTCAGATCTAATATAGTTTTTAATTGCACCATCCTTCGTAAAAATGTCAGTTACACAGTGGCAGATGCAAACCAATTTTCTAATGTGTTTCCTTCCACACACAAACATAAGATAAAAATAAAACAAATATGTAGCACATTGGTCCTGTGGGAACATTGTTTCGTTTCATCGTGTACTACTGTATATGGTTGAAATGACAATAAAAGCCTACTTGACTAAAACACACTAAAATAATGCAATTAACACTGGCCTGTCTTCATATTATATAAAAACAAAATTAAAAGTAAACAGACCACCTGTATAAATTCCTTATAAATGTTAAACTTCATTTTAATGTTTACCTCTGAAAAACATGTTCTACAATATTTTACAATATTTACATGAATCATAACTGAACAATATAATATTGTTATAAATAGTATCAAGGTAGCATAAAATTAAACATCTGTGAGACTTTTATATAACATTTTTATATACCCTTTTTAATGTACAAAATGCCAGTGTGTTTAATATAATTTGTCAGCTAGTACACAGTGCTCTCTCTCTTTTTCTCTTCTTACGTTAAAATAGAATAAAATTGAATTATGACAAGGCTGTTTTTTCATAGTACTTACTCGTAAAAAGGCAAAGAAGATAGAAGAAAGAAGCCTTGAGACAAAGAACAGAAGCTGAGTCACACATCAGCACACAATTGCAATGGAGACCACGTGGAAAATAGAAAATAAGACACAAAAATGTCAGCTGTGTTTTGCACTGTAATGGCAATGGCAGTCTGGGAAAATAGTGCTTATCAAATACATCTTTCTTTGCATTAGGTAGGAATGCAACTTCTCCAGTAGAACAGTTCACCACATTGCAAGTCTGTCAGACATTTTAAAGTTGTAGGATGTACACAAGCAAAATATAAAGCAATTACAGTTTTATTCTGTGGGAGTTGAACAGCTGGGTTTATGGCTACAATAATGCTATTTAATTGACCAACAAGCCTGGTCTTGTTTGGCGTGCTCCCATGGCTCACAGCAAATGTGCATGTTACTCAGGCTTCTAGTAAGCTAGTGTCCACATTCACTGGTTATATGTTCACAGAACATGCATTTTTTTATTGATTAAACAGCACACAAAATCAGCCATTGACTAAACGAATGCATGCATCAGTGCCATCTATGTCTCACTTGATCCCTTAAGCCTACTTTGCTATTGTGCACTGTTTTAAGCTAGTTGAATACACACGCAGGTCGACAGTGCATATAAAGTTCTATTCTTAGGATGGAGGGAAATGTTGCCCAATAAAATCATGATTATGGGATATGAATTTAAAAATAAAACATAAATAAGTAAATTCTGTTCAGTTTTGTTAGTTAAAATGATAAAATATTTTGTTATTAATTATTGAATTCATTATTTCAACAACATTATTCATTATTCAATTCAATTATTTAAAATGATTAATTATTAAATTAACATAAACACTTAACAGTGCAACACCAAGAAATTATGGGAAAATAAATAAAAATAGACTTGTGTAAACATTGGAAAATGAGGTGCAACGTTGACCTTGGAGGTACCTTGCCACAACATTAATACAAATATTATTTTATTTCATTTATTCATTTAAATAGAGGGTCATGCAATAGAGGCAAACATTCTTTTAAAAAATAATTTTCAACATGGAAATGAATGAATGAATGAATGAATGAATGAATATAATAAAAATCTTCTTGAAAAGAATATGGACTGGAGCGTACCAGCAAGACATGACACCTTCATAATTAAAATCACATGTAAAAGCTGTTGCCACCGCATATGCCTATTCAGCATGAGATTCGTGTTCATCACAAACACACGCGCGAGCGCGCAGGCAGGCAGGGTTCAAGCGCGCACCCAAAGTCGCACGCATGCGCATTCACTGTGCATCTCACGCAAGAAACGCAACGCGTGAGGGATGCGGTCACACCCCCTCGTCTTGTCTCAGTACGCCCCCGAGACCCGTGGGCGAACAATAATACTTAAGGAGTTGGATGCAGCCCACCTTACAGCATCTAATATGACATGGAGACCACATAATCTCTAAACGAAGATAGCGTCTTGAGGATCTTAACTATGGATGAAGACGGTAAGATAAATGCGCACACTCCTAAAAGCCTGAAATACACTGGAAAAACTAAACTTTTTTGTCAGCAGGAATTAGTAAGGCTGTAATTGTCTTAGTAAGACCGATACGGTCGCGGTAGCTTTGACTCTTAATGATGTATGTTGCGCCGAAAGACATTAGGTCATTTTACGAGAGATGCTCGGTAGTGCGGGGCTCGTGCCGCAGCAATAAATGAGAACAAAGTGTGCTTTTGTGTTACATTTTGGTGCGACGGGCAGAGGTTTCATTTTCCTGCTGCACTTTCGCAGTAAAACCACGAAATGTTCATCGGTGTTTTGTCAGATTCGTTAAGGACCTTATCAGAGATCGAGGGGGGGATGTTGATACTACACGGTACGCATTGTGGCGACCTTGTAAATCAGGTTGCTTTGTAAGTCTGTAGGTTGTGCATAGTTGACTTTGTGGGTATCCAGGCGACAAAGCATGTGGTATGTGTGCTTGTCCGGAGAAGGTTTAGGGAGGAGTAAGTTTACTACGCATTTTTGGATAAATGAGGCTATACATTTAACAGTAGCACTTACTTTTGGGAAGTTGACAAATCCTGTGCTTTAGCATGTTACATTTCATCTAAAACTATTAGTAATGTTATAATCATCAGATCATATTTTGTTTTTATAGTGCCTTATTAATTGAGAGACTATATGAATAATGTTTGCGCTATAAAAATGAATTTGTAAGGTGTAACGCCATTTAAAGTGAGCAGTGAAGGCAGAAACACATACACCATGTACAGTTTAACCTAAATATCTTAAAAACAGGATTACGAGCATATTATGCATCAACTACCCAGTAGCACAGATGTTTCAGTGGATTATCAAACAAATCGGGACATTAAAATTATACTCGGAACCAAAGACATGGTTATGAAGAGAAATAAATGCTTAACTTGTTTAGAAACATATATATATTTTTTTTTAAATCGTATGCACATAATCACTTTATATATTGCAGTAATTGGATTGCACCTGTTGTTCTAAGTGTAATGGGTCAGAGAAGAGAGAGGAAAAACCAAATAAAATTCTGGTATTATATTACTGTACTGCTAAGATTACTTTTCAGTAATCCAACGATCCAAACTGGAAACAAGTTGAAAATGTTTTAATTTTAAGGACAATCACCCCCTCAAGGGTTGAGTGGATTGTGCTGTTGTTCTTACTGATTTAACTTAAAAATAAGAAATGTGTTTCCTGAGTGTTTTTATTCCATTATCTTTAGTACGTTAACAATGTAAAACGGTCCAACATGACCCAAAATAGTGGATGTAAAATGATGTAGTGCCCCCAGGTGGTACACATCATGACCCTGGAAATGTACAATCCTAGAAATATTAAAAACACACAGTTAAATGGGCTTTATTTGGTGTTTTAACTATCATTTCATCTCATGTGCCTCTGAATTAGCCAGTGGCAAAAATTATTATAATGGAAATTATGAATGGAAATTAAATGTTTATTTTAGTTTAGGTTATTCATTTTTATAGCACCTTTTTACAAGTTAGAAGGAACTGATCGGAAGACCTCAGAGGCCTACAGGAGGAATAACGGCTCTTCCAAATATATTAAAGTGCAATTTAAAATGATAATAAATGTGCTGAATGTAGACATTATGTTTACAGTTGAAAAGAGAACTGCAGAAAAGCCTTTAGTTTCCACTTAGTTTGTCTCATGACCTTATAAACTAGAAACTTTAAGACAGATATGATTTAAAGGTTGGTATAATTGCTTGGACGTTCAGTTCCTCTAAAAATCCTTTGAGCTTTCTTGTTGGAAAAGAAAAGAAATTTCACCTCCAAATCTCCAGAATCATCCAGCTGGGCTGCTTTCACTGAGATACTCAGATGCATCTTTCTCGTTATCCATTGTGTCCAAATATAGCCTCTCTGCCTCATATCCGGCCAGAAAAAACCCCTCTGCAAGCTTGTTTGAGGAATGGGTTGTGTATTTAAGGAGAGAGGCATCATTTGAGATTAAGTACCGCTGCTAACACTATCTGCTTTCTTGGAGTCAGAACGTACAGAAGCTTGACGATATTTTTGCATTACTCACAATGTCTGTAACTGACCCATCATATTCAGATTTGTAAGACATCAGATATGATTCTTCATTATTTTACAGTTGCAGCAAAAATGCAAGAAGAGTTTTGTGGAGTTGCACAACATCAATTTGTGTATCATTCATCAATATGTGTTTTGTTGTTGTTGCACTAGGTTCTGTTCTCCTTAAGATTCTTATGAGTCGCTGTAAGACAAGCCACACTGCAGAAAAATGACTCAAAACTGACAGTGGGAAAATTTCGAAGAATCATTCAAGGTAAAAAAAATGATCACAGTGGTCATTAATCGATAGGCTGGTGAACTGGATTTTGGCCTAGGACCAAAGGAATCTTATGGCGCTTTTCTACTGCATAGTACGGCACGGCACGGTTCAGTACAGCTCACTTTTGGGGGGTTTTCCACCGGGAACAGTACCTGGTACCTGTTACTTTTTTTGGTACCACCTCAGCCGAGGTTCCAAGCGAGCCAAACGGTTACCAAAACGTGACGTGTAAACTCTGCTGGTCACTGATTGGCCGAAGAAAATTGTCATTACTGCGTCAATGAACTTGCAACACGAGACACAACAGACCCGCTAGATTTTGGATTTTAGATTTTGAAAAAATCTTTTTTGTTTTTGAAACAAACTTGTTTGTCTTGCTGTTGAAAAACAGAATAAAAAACACCATTCCGTCAACATGCTCCATTGTTTTATGTTTGTTTGTGGCGCGTTTACGATGATGTCACGGCAGTAGAGTCGGCGCAACTATAACGACACGTGAATAATCCCGCCCACTCTAAAGCGGTACTAAACTGCAGTGGAAGCGCAAACTGAGCCAAAGTGAGCCGTACCTTGCCGTAACGAGCCGTACCGTGCCGAGTCGTACCACGCAGTGGAAAAGCGCCAATAGTCCACTGATCCCAGCTCAGCCGTCTTCACACTCTCCTAATCACCAGTCCTTTGATTGTTGACACCTGATGTCAATCAAGCAGGCTGCATAAAAGCTGTGCACACCAGATTGAAGAGGGCTGAGCTCAAGGTAACTACCCTTGTACTTACCTGATGTCTCTCTAGACGGTGTCTCTGTCTCCAAAGGAAACCAAGCTTTGCTAATTGTTGTGAAAGTTTCAGCACTTACCTGCACTGAGCACCTGTTTAGGAAAAATCAATGTGTAGGAGGAACAAGCACTACGTGGCTGAAAACTATTCCTCCCTTCGCCATACTTACCTGTGATACTCATCCTGGAACAGAAAACGATTGCGAACGCCTTGTAAGATACAATTTAACCCTTACCTGTCTATACTCACCTTGTTTTATTTGCCTGTCTCCTCAGTGCACCACGTCGAATACACGATCAGGAGTCCGTCACAGTAAAGCTGACAAAGGAGTGCAGAGGCGGCTTTAAGATCAGGAGATCGCTTTATTGAAACATTGAACTGTTGATAGAGCCATCCAGAGATCGCTCTCGTTTTGTGTTGAACTGAGTTATTTGCCCTGCCAAGCTCCGATTCCTGTTTTAATAGATACCTTTTCACTTACCTTCTGTTGTCTCGACTCCTCCATGACTGACCGTTACAGCAAAAAAAAAAAAAAGGAATAAAATTTGCAAGATTTGTAGTTGCAATTGCATTATGTCACAGTTTATGTGCCCATATGTGGAAAACAAAATTGAAAACACAATTTGAAATTCCTTTTGGAAAAAAAGTCCTGAATATTCTGCCATCTGCAATATCCTGGGTCAAAATGATTGATTTTTCATTCATGCCAAAAACATTAGGATATTAAGTGAAGATCCAGGGTCCAGGGTCACATTTATTATCAGACAATTAAGTTTACAATTTAACTTCTTTATAAAGCAAAGAATTATAATAATACAGTAATTACATAAGTATATTTATTCCATTTGCATGTGTTACTAACAGTTTCTGGGTCAAAGGCACTTATCTTATAAACTAGGTTGGGGTTGGTGAGATTCTCACCAAGGCTGCAATTACTTAATTTAAAAATGAATCATAATCATTTTGAAAAATAATTACAATTCAAAATGGCTATATTCTATGTGAATATGTGAAAATGTATTGCAGTTATTGATTTATTATTACTCCAGTCTTCAGTGTCACATGATCCTTCACTGATTTACTGCTCAAGAAACATTTCTGGTTATCATCAATGCTGAAAACCCAATGTTTTTTCTGCAAACTGTGAAACATCTTGATTTCTTAAATAAAAAGCACACAAGAATATAATTTATTTGAAATAGAAATCTTTTGTAAAATCATTTTAAATGCCTTTATAGTCACTGTTTGATCAGTTTAGTGCGTCCTTTCTGAGTAAATTTTTTCAGTTATGAACAAGAGTTATCCTAAAGTAAATAAAATAAGATACTTCTGATAGATTAATACATTGACGTACAGCTCAAAACATATTTGGTAAGATATTTTATAATTAAATTAACATTCATCTTTATTTTTGCCAGTCAGTGGCATCATTGGCCAATACCTCATCTCATTTCTTTCTTTTTAGTATCTGTGTGAGATCAGAAAAATAGTAGCGCAGTGAACATAGCTTTCCAGTGGTGTTTCTCCAGAGTATATTTAGCTGTGCGTCTGCTTCACAAGAGCGAGCAGGACTCAAGAGAGATCGGCCAGAGACACGCTCCAGCACATTTCTCAATGGAGAGCTCCAATTTTAGATGTATAGACTAGACAGTGGAAAAATGATTTTAGCAACTCTCTACTGAGTTCAGACCTGAATTCTCGCATTACAGAATAATTCTACAGTTGATTCGAGCAATAGAGAAATAAAGACTATGCTTTCCTGATGCTGTGCAAAATTAGATGTGAATATATCAGCACACATCAGCGTGTTTGTGCATCAGACTCTCTGGATACAGGTCACTCGTTCACAGAAAACACACATGCATCGCAAAGACGGCGGTGGAAGAAGATGTAGAAAGAGTTGCACTATTGAAACTTCTTTTCTACTACTGATTTGACTTCTAAATGTTTGCTGGATGTTTATAGTTCAATGGGAATTAATGATATGCATAGTTTTGTTTTAGAAGACTTCATGTTTTTTAAAGTGGTCGTTTGATGCAATCTCAAGTTTTCCTTTTTCTTTGGAGAGTAACAGGCTGTTAGTGTGTATACAAGATTCCTAAAGCAGAAAAAACCAAAGAGATATTCTTTATAAAAGTTATGACTTGCACACACCCTCCTAAAACTACTCGTTTAACACCCCCTCAGTTTTCTTTGGATTTATTTTCAAACGCCGCCCAAATTTTTCCACAAAGAAAGAAGGCGGAGCTATTATTTTGACTGTAGTGTGGCTGCGGGCGCCATGTTCTGGAGACGTTGTCTGTCTTTGTAAAAGTGCAACTACTTTGTTTGTGCTTCCAAAAGAAGACACAGCATCACGTTATTGTAAGGGGCGTAACATTTCCGTTACACGTTTGAAGTACTCAGCCAATCACAGTGCACTGGATGAACTTTGTACAAATGACCCGTTTCAGGAGACGGGACTAAGAGGAGGAACAATAACGTAATGTGTTTTTTTTTAAACCAAATAAACATTACATTACACCAAAATAATGTTATTTTAAGTAACATCATATGACCTCTTAAAAAAATAAAGAATATATTCACACATCTAGTCAGAAGAAATTTAAACCTTCCTTTCCTTTATTTTTTCATGATCTTTTAAGAATCTTTAATAGTGCAATGCCTATTACATATAGATTATAGTTACTATTTTAATGCTGTCCAGATTCACATCTTAGAGTTAAAGTTAAAAAAAACATATGGACGTTTTGGGTCTTCTTTTGGTTGCATGGATTCCAATAGAATGACTGGATTTTGCATTCGATATTTCACAGAGCAATGGTAATTGTGACTGCATCTTAAAGGTGAAATAAAATGAATGTAACAATCAAATAGAAACATTTTGTATACTTTTTTAAGTCATGAAGAGTGAAGCTTCAGAGCTTTGCTGTCAAAGTCCTATCCTGAAAAAACATGTTTATATATCAAATGTGGCACGTGTGTGTTGTGGTGCGATGTTTCTGTTCAGTGCTCAGGTGAGGCATTACTCTCAATCACACTGGCTCTACGGATAAACCTGGACCAGCTACTCTTTCCAGAAGACCTTAAACTCTGTGAGAACAACCACACAAATCTATTCTTATCACTTCAGCCATAATACAGCTCAGACTGGATCAAAGATATCAGCCTAATGTAAAAAAAAAAAAAAAAGATCTGTATGGGTGCATTCAGAGGGGTCTTATTATTTTCCTTTCTTTTCCTTTCTCTATTCTTTTTTTTTTTTTTTTTTTTTTCTCAGCAAGGATACATTAAACTCATTAAAATGACACTGAAGATGTATGATATTACAAAAGATTTCTATTCCAAATAAATGATGCTCTTTTGGCCTTTCTCTTCACAAAATAATAAAATAAAAATAAAATGTATCACAGTTTCCACAAAATTATTTGGCAGCACAACTGTATTAACATCAGTGTTTGGCAGGTTACTCTGAATATGTAATCATATTACTGACTCCTGCTTTTAAAAGTAATCACGTTACTGTTCTGGAGTGTTGGGCAGTAAAACGTTACTAATTTAACAGCGATATAATTTTTAAAAGAGTAATTAGATTATAGTTACTGAGCCGAGGTGGTGCGTTACTGTTGCATTACTTTGCTGACAGAATGCAGTGTTTAACATCTAGATTGTAAAAAGGGTGTAGTGCATGCACTGTCGAGATCAGTGGCAGTGCATTAGAGATCTCTCTCACGAGACACAATGCTACAGAGAGCGGCACGGGACGAGATGGGTGAGTGCGGCTAGACACGTGTGCAGTGGTGGAAAGAGTACTGAAAAATCAGAATCAAGTAAAAGTACCATTACCTTCCAAAAAATGTATGTGAATAAAAAAGTAAAAAAGAGTAAAAAAAAAAAAAGTACTCATGAGTCTAAGTAAGCAAATTTGGCGAGCTCTCTGGGAGCGAGCCGGTAGAGCGGTGAACTCCGAACCCTAAAGGATTGAACCCTAGCGTGGGTAAGAGTTTGGCGTTTGGCTCGTTCACCGTCTGCTCCCCCCGGGAGGCGTGAATAAAAATGGTAATAAGTGGCAGAGAAGGGGTGGAGGAGGGATGCATAAAGCGAGATGAAGGGAAAATGAAAGCTGGGAGGATTTATAGTGCAGGGGAAGTGATATGATTGGTGCGAATAAACAATGGATATTCAAACAGAAACATCTATTTTTATTGTATTCTTCATGATGTCAATGCAGCCTTGGTCAGCCTAAGAGACTTCAAAGGATTTTACCAACACCTAACAGAGTGAATAAGTACTGTATATGATCAGTGCTTTTGACCCAGAAACAGTAGCAGCAAATGAAAATGAAATAAATATTCTGAAGTGATTACCGTTTTTGCTTTTTAGGCGTAAAGTTGAGGGTTTAAGTGTATAATTTTGTGATAATAAGTATTTATGTGACTACAGTAGGTGAACAACCAAAACGACTACTACCGCCACATGTACCGCCGCGGAAAAGTCCCGGATTTTAATCTAATTCAGTCGCGTGTTAAAGTCGTTCATAAAAATACCGCCAGAAGGGCGCAAAGTTTCCAAACTGACTACAATTTTGTTTTGTTAAATAGAGATAAAATAACCAAATAAAACAATAACAACATTATAATATTACACCCATAAAAAATAATATAGATGACTTTTTAGAAAATTTATTTATAAATGGTGAAATAACATTTTGTGGGTGATGACATCATCCTTAAAAAAGAGAATTGTTACATAAGTTTTTACAAGCAAAAAGCAGCATAAACATTGTAACGTGAGAATTTACATCCCATCACGCGCAGAGCTTTTGTGAACAGAGAAAAACAATAGCCTAAATATGCCCACATGTAAAATATATATTTATAAACAAATAATAAATCATATTATTTCCTTGATTCGCTCTTTAGAAAGCGGCAACCAATAGTTTCCCTTGTTTACAAAAAGCACAGCTGTTTTTACTGTGAATGTACACAAATAAAATAAATATTTAGAATAGTTTGGAATAATGTCTTTGTAATGGAGTAAGGAGAAGGAGACGTTGAGGTAAGTTTAGGTGAGTTTATTGAAAGATGGTAAAAGTTGTTACCGTGGCGTGACATTACCCCCCTCCCTAGGAGCGACTCCTGGCGCTCTAATATGTCCTTATGCAGGACGGGTGGGTGGGATTTGTGGGCATCCTGGAATCCATACCAGGACCTAACATGGGGTGTTTCCAGGATGACAAAGAAGATCCGACCTGTCTCTGTGGATTGGGAGCCGGCTGAGGCCGTTGCGGATCAGGATCCTCGGGTGGTGGATCAGGAGCCGGCTGAGGCCGTGGCGGATCTGGATCCTCGGGTGGTGGATCAGGAGCCGGCTGAGGCTGTGGCGGATATATCACACTCTGGAGGGCGCTCTTGCAGCGCTTGACTCTCTGAAGGGTACTCGTGCAGCGCATCACACTTTGGCCAAGGTGGCAGGTCCTCCTCCATCAAGGGCTCTAGTGGATCGGGCCATTGCAGCAGGTCTTCTGCTACGGGCTCTGGAGGGTCGGGCCATTGCAGCAGGTCATCCGCTACGGGCTCTGGAGGATCGGGCCATTGCAGCAG
>JAUCNO010001851.1:13227181-13261952 GCA_032353835.1 Enteromius viviparus
TCTCTAACTTCTCTATACTTACAACAAAAACATAAAACGTGCTCTACAGTTTCCTTTTCTTTCCCACATTCACAAAACCCTCAAAAGTTACGTCGGATGTTACGTCATTACGTAAATGACGGAGACGTATGACAAAGAGGTCAAGGTTTGGTATTATTTTATTTTCGTGATATAGTGTGACAAAACTTTGTAAATGTCTTTGTAAGCTTCGATACTTTTTTCTTTACGGTTGTTACCCAAGTAAGTCCCATTTGAATTTTAATTAAGTTACACAAATCGTATTGCATGTTTAAAACTACGATAACCTATCAACAAATATATAATGTTACGTTAAAAACACCATTCCCAGCTTTGCCCTATTGTTCGACTCGGAAAAGAAAGCCTGTATTGTCATTGCATACAACGAAATTTGAAAAGATGCTCCTGTTGGTTTTAAAGATACAAACACATAGGAATTAACAAAGTAAAAAATAAATGAATCAATTAAATAATAAAAAATAGTTGAGAGTTGCACGTGAGGTGCATTTGACAAGAGTGAATAAAATAAAGAAAATAATGTGATAAATGTCACTTGTTTTTATACTTTCATTTGGCATAATTTACAATTAAGCTGTATTTTTGTCCATTTGTTTTAGTGATCCTTTCTTAGGCTTATATAGTTAGACCAGTAGATGGCGCCAATTGACTGTCTTTTTGTGCATTATGAAGGCGTTTCAATAATTCAACTGATTCATCCAGAAACACAGATTTTCAGAGCAAAGATGGCAGCCTCCAAACACAGCAGGCAAACAACTTCCACTGAAATTGAATGTTCAAAAGTTAATGTTTTTGTTCAGAAACCAACGAACCAAAGAAATCAATCAACACCTTTATTTTTACTTAAATGCCATGAGAACTTTGTTTTGTAGTTTTGGAATGGAATAAAAATATTGGAGTGCGATTATTTGAAGTGCAAACAGATGGCATTATCCAAGTGCTGTAGACTCTCAAAGAGAGAAATGATAAATATAATTCACAACATAGTTGTAGTCTAAATATAGCACACTCTGTAAATCTTCACAAAGTCTTTCCTCTGAAACATGAAATGCTTTCTGCTTTTGAGTTTCAGACCCAAACCTGCCTAATAATTAGGAATTTTTGATAACCTATATATTAAGCCTGCTGTTCTTGTGTGCTCCTGATAGGAAATCCATTTCAGATGTGATATCATTGTTGTGTGTTATACATTTAATTCCTACCTCTTGGTCTAAAATGTACATTACACAACTTGCATAACTTACATATCTTAAATATTCTTTTACGGCTTGTCAGTAGCCTATATATACTGTAACCTCTGTACAGTCCACCACCTATAGGTCACTCGTAATAAGTGCGCAGTTATGCCATTTCATATTATGTTGTAATACAACGCAATGCAAGTAGCTTAAAGAAAAAAAATAGATCGCCAAAGTATTTTAAGAACCAAATGTCTGATTTCTAGTTAGTGGTGATTTTCGTGCATAATATAAAATAAAATGCCAATTATTGATAAATGACAAAATATGATCACCTCTATTTAATACCGTATTATCTTTAAACCGAGCGACGCATGTTGGCTCACAATTCAATTACATCATTGCTCATCATTTCAAAATCGGCCATCTCGGGTTAGATAATTCATTATCATTTTCTAACGCACACATGCGAGGTTGCAATGATTATCGCTGCTTTGATCCTGTTTTTGATAGTGTCGATAAAACGCCATCCGCTAGGGTGATAAATGCTCGAGTCTGTTTGCATTTCTCTTTCCTCGCGTTATTGGTGGGTAAATTTAGCTCAAGTTGCGGGCATCAGCTCAGTAACCGAACATACACAGCATGGTCATTCCTCTCCTCCGTCTCCTCTCATCGGTGAACTTGGGTTGTGGCTATTGGGTACACAATGTACGACCATGCTTTTGATGTAAAACAACTGCGCAAGAGACGGATAGAAACAGGGGGGCTAGGAGAAGAAGAAGGGGGGACGTGAGTATCGTGTGGTGTTGCACAATGTTCATCTTCACGGGTCCTTCGCCTCGCGCAATGGACACGCAACATCCCTCCATTTATCGTTTCAGCTCGTTGCGCACACTTGTAAATTAGCTGCTCCTTTTCTTGCGATACGTCTTCTTCTCGGCTCGGGTAAGTCATTTTTCATTTCGCGAAGAATGCTTCTTGTTGTTTTCTCAAATCTCCGACGAGTTTTACAGCACATTTTCGGAATGTACTTCTCCCGTGGCTTAATAAAAATGTAATTTGAAACGGGACATTCATCTGTTAGGCCCTCGCGCGTGAATACGCAGCGACACTTTTTTATCGTAAACATGCGCGCGTGCAGTGTCGCTTATACTATGTGAGCTATTCAAATAAGAATAGGAGTAAACATCTCAAAATAGGCGATTATAGATTAGAAACCTGAGTCTCGGGCTCTCTGTTTTATTTTTGTCACTTTCCCGACAACTTTATATCGATTCTGCCTGCGCGCTGTAGATAACAGGATCGTGTTGACATTTCACTGGAAAAACTGTTTTTCAAATTCTGTCTATAGGGGAACTGTAACTTATTACAGCTTACTTGTTATGTCCCATCAATCAAGTCGTATTCAGTCTGCATTGACATGCTGTGCTTGTTTGCTGGAGCCAACTAAAGCATTATCATAGACTCCCAATTATTCGCCCATATCTCTGTCATATTTTCATATAATGCTCTGGTTTTCTGCTATTTTTGGAGCTCCCCGCTTTAACTAGGTCACAGAGGAGCCTGTAGAATTGAAACAGCTTTATCCCTTTTGTATTTTCACATTTGCCAGAAGGATTTGCGGGCAAATCACGGTCAATTCTCTGAGTTTGCCCAGAGAACGCTTAAATCTTGTCAGGGAGAAAAGCTTTGCTGAATGAAGGGCAGAGCTCGGTGATGTCATCTTGTTTTGCTACTCTAATGCACTTCAGACTACTGTATGCTACTTTCACATTGCACCGATTAACAATATTTGACTGAATCTGTTTGGCAAGTGAAACGGAGGAAGAGATTAACAGGTCTGCTTAACGGACAAAAGCTGGTGTTAACCTGCGTATTGTTGTCTCGACATGCATAAGAGGACAGAAGACCCCATTGGGTTCAACAGTATAAGATAACCATTTGTAATGAAACACATACAACTGAAACATAGTGAAACTTCCTGGAGACTCATTGCACTTGCCGCTGAAGGGCTGGATTGAGAATACTTTGGGTAAAGATCAATGAAACTGTAGCTGTGAAGAAAATTTGGGGAAAGGAAAATGCTAATTATTTCTATATGACGGGAACAGGGATTTATTTTAGTAGGTTCTCGCGTGTTTGCAAAGATTTGTATCAGCAACACCAAAACAGATTTTTAAGGAAGAGCATATGGTTTTGATTAACCGCTCAGTGTGGTCTGCTTTAAAAACGCTTTGGAGATATATTGTAAATAAGAGAGATGATAATATACCAAAAGGAAAAATTAAGAACAAAAGTAAATGAATGCAAGGACAGGAAAAAGGCAGAGAATGAGGGGATTGAAAAAACTTGTGGATGAAGGGAACGCTGAAGCAGTACAAGAAAATGAATAATTATGGTAAATGTTGAAAAGTAGGCTTATGTCCCAGGGAGAGAAAGACCCTCAAACGTCCTTCTCACTTTGCGTCTGAACTGTGCTACTAATAGCCACAGAGCTCCCTCTTCTGCTCTCCACACACACACACACAACATCATTGTACTTTGCTCTCTCTCCTTTCCTCGGGCCATTTTTCTTTTTAAGCGTTCCATTGGGGTTGTTTTCTTAGCACCAAATCCTAAAGGAGAAGCTGAGAAGATTGCGCTAAGCAAGTGAAACGCTCCTGGATTTCTTTCTTTTCATAATAAGAATTAGCAAAGACTGAAACAGCCTGCAATGGGTGTTACTTTTACTAGCTAGAAACGGTCGCTAAAGCACTTCACAAAATGATTCAGGGCAGGAGATCAGGGTGGGAACTTTACCTTATGGTTGGGCAAGGTTGAACGAGTGGATAGAAAGTTTGAGGACTTTGACAGAGTCCAGTCAGATGGCTCGGGCTACCGAAGCTGGGCTTTATTAGCGTGTTCCTCCCTGTAGCCTGGAGGTCAGCCGCTGGATTTTATGGGTCCCCTGTGCAAGTTAACACACTGAGGTTATCATGCAGAACCTTCCATAGAATGACCTCATTCTGTGTGGGAAAGCACCTGCCTTTCAGACAACTCAGAACAGAGTTTCAGCCAGCTTTTCGCAGTTGCTGGGGATTTTTATGTGGGTATGTCCCGAGGGAACTGGTCTATAGGAGATTAAGATGTATCATGCTCTTCGTGTAGCATATCATGTAGGTTAAAAGATTTGTATTGTAGATTAAGAGTTAACTTGAAAGTAGACAACCAGCTTTTCTTTACAGTAACTCATAAATCTTCATATGGAGTTCAAATCTTAATTGATTCTTTATAGGAAAGAACTGAACTTTGTTAGATAAAGCTATCTGGATTTTTTTAAAGCTGAAGTCTTCATCTTACGATGACGCATGAGAACATGCTGCCCTTCCATTACACCAAATTTGGAAATATTCTGAACTGTTCCGACAGGGTAATAAATGGATAAACCACAATCAAGCTGAAAATGTGCATATCTTCAGGGAGCAGAGAGATCATTGCATTTCGGCTGAATTAATAGTAGTAACAGGACATTCCTCTGCATTCAATTATCTGCTTTAAAAATAAAGGGTTTCCACTTCAGGTTACGGTTGAAAATGACTGTCAGAATTGTAGCTGGAGGTTTAAAACTCATTTTTATCAACTGCATGGTTTTAACAACTAGAACAGTCAGCCATTACCTTTAAGATTGACTCCATTTTTATGGATTATTTTCATGTAATCTAATGATTTGACAGTACATCAGTGATTCTCAGCCTTTTTGACTCCAAGACCTCCAATTGTCCACAACAATTTTGGAATGCCAGAGACTTCTAGTTTCTGTAAATGAGTTTCTTGCTCTTTTTAGCCAGTGAATTTGTATTATTATTCCAGTTCATATTTTACAGGGTAAAGATAAAAGGATAGCCTAATCACAGCTTCACCTGATAAAATATTTAAGAGCTTGGAATAATTGAAAATTATAATATTAATCATAAAAATGCCCCCTAGAGTTTAAGATTTTATTAGTTTTTAGGCTTAGAAATGTCATGCATCCAAGACTGTGGCAAACCCTGATTCTGCAAAGAAAATTAAATGTGTTAAATTAAAAAAACAACTAAAATATTATAAAAGTCATCCTGCGCCCTCCTTAGAAGTTTTCTGAAGGCCCCAAGTGGGCCCTGAACCCGGTTGAGAACATAGCTGAAAGCATCTACACATGCTACGCATATTAGTCCAAAATAATTCCTCCAATAATAAGTTCTTATTTTATTCTCTTTCAGTTTAGCAATCTAGCATTGTGACCAAGTTTGTCACAGAGTATATAACATGTCACACTACTGGACGTCTACTTTCTAAAAGTATTTCATGCCAGCTACTCAATAACAGATTCCATTAGCATCTGAATCTGCATGTTCAGAGCCAGCTGCACATGCTTTGATAATCCATGCCTCTAAATTGAGCGCTAAGTATTTGAAGTAGTCAGTCACAGCAATAGCTCAGGTAACTGAACAGTTGAGAGTAAAGTTGTAGACAAGATATGTTCTTTAATCTGGGTAAATGTTGAAATGTGTGTAATTTTCTATATCGTACAGTCTGCATATCTAATGCTCTTACCATCTGGTGATTTTTTTCCAATAAAAATGTTTTAATGTTGTGTCACATTATGTGATGTACTGTGAGTAAACTGTGACTAATGTTTTCTCTTTCCTGTTTTTACTTTTTTGTAGCCCCTTCCATGGTACCAATACAGTATTACTTTCTCAAGTAAAGAGAGGTGACAGAAGAATATTAAATAAGACTGAAAAACATAACGTTACCGTTTCTCATAAGCTAAACATTAATTATCGATAAAACCTTGAGCATCAGAGGACTTCTCCCATTCACGTCTGCTACTCTGAAAGTTCAAATGGATAAGATAAGGCAAAAGACAAAACCTAGACTGGAGAAAGAAGAACAAAGTAAAAGGACAGAAGACAGGAAGAGGATGAGAAAAACCAAAGGGGCTGGACCAGACGCTTCCTCAAAGAGTATTACCAGTGAAGTTAAGAAGCAGCAGCAGCCTAGTCTGGAAGAGTTAACAGATACAAAGTCTGACCAGTCAGATGGAAATTTGAGAATGAAAATAGGGGTTGGAGCAAAACGGACAAAGAAGCCCCCAAAGAGCCTTGAGAACTTCATATGCCGGCCCACAATCAGAATCTCTCAGAGGCTTGCTCACGGAGATAGTCATGGTTCATGTGGAGGTGAAGTCTCCAGTTCTGAGATCAGAGTAGCCAAGCAGTCACATCGTGAGGTTCAGAAAAAAGATCCAAAAGCATCCACAAGGCTGAGTGTCCCACTTCCCACTTCATCCAAAAAGGCTGACGCTACACCAGTGATTGCAGCCTCTAAAAAGGTAAGACTTTCTAACTTCTTTTCTTTATTGTTTTCATTCTTTGTTTCTCTGATTTAAAAAATATATTGACACATGATGGTTACTATTTCTGTCTGTATCTTGCCATTTTTAGCCACCAGTGGTTTAACTTTTTTTTAAATCTATTTTTACATTCCTTCATTTTATCAAATGCTTTCTCTGCCTTTTTGGCTCACTCTGATCTTATGTTCTCTTTTTTACTGTCAATCTCGCTTATCCTTTTGAACATTGAAAAATATGTAGTTAGAAGTCCCTTATCTGCACTCTGTTATTCGTTCTTATGACCAGCAAACATGACTAAAGCTAAATTTGATTCATCCCATTTTATTTTACATTTTTTTACACAAAAAGAATAGTATGTAAATAAATAAAACCTTATTTACCATGACGTTTAGTGCCATGTTACCTTAAAATGTTAAGGCCAAGCCTCTCAGAGCCATCATCTAATGAACCCTGTCAGATTTCCTCAAATTTATTGCTACTCCAGACTGCCTTTGATTTAATTTTACCGGATGTCCTTGAGTGACCTGAATGACTGAATATCTTCAAACATTTCCTGATGAATTCTGGTCAGCACATGTCCTCTCTTCCAACAGGCTCCATCAAAGCACTTGAGGAAGACTGACTCAAAGTCATTATTAGCATCAGATGGACCTTCATATGCAGTTCAACCACAGACAGATAGCAAAGCACCACTTTCAGATAGGATAACTTCGTCTACCTTGCTGAAGCAGACATATTCACCTCCAGCTGCGCCTTCTCCACCTTCCTCATTACAACAGAACTCCAGTCCACAAGACAGCACCCAAGTTTTAAATGCTCAAAAAGAGAAGGGCGAAGATCTCCCAGATGGAGAAGCAATGACCTCCTCCCTCAGTTCAAATGATTTGAGTTCTCAGACATCTCTGCAGTCCTCTTCCAATACTGAAAATGACAGTGAAAGCACATTACTTCCAGTATCATGTAGTGAAAATTTAGTACAGCAAGCTCCCTGCCCTCCAAAAAAGACTAGAATCAGGAATGTTGACAAAGTTTTAAACGCAAAAGAGAAAGATGGCAATTCTGCATGTTCAAAAAACACAAGTAACACCATAACTAACAGCAGGAGTAAGGAAAATGGTTTATTGCATCAGCAAAGTCCCTCTATCAAGACACCATTGCTCCTTACTGCTTCCGACAAATTTGCTGAATCGGCAACTCCTGAGAGCAGCACTTGTACGCCAGAGTTACTGGAGAGGACAGGAAGGAATAAGAAGTATACAGAAAGTGAATTCATAGATGACACCAGAAAGATGACTGTGGAACCTGCTGAAGCTGTTGCTGTGCAGCCAAAAGATGGCAGCAGGGTGGGGCTTGCTATTGACAAGAATAAGAAAAGATCTAGGCATGGTGCAAACCAGGACGAACATGTGCTGTGTTCCTCTCAACCACCTGGGTGTGCAGATTCTCAGTTTAACACTTCCATTCAAAGTGATGAGCCACCTTCAAATCCAAAACAAAACATCATGTCACAGAGGAAACAAAAAGCTATTCAGGTGACTGAGATAGAAAATCCGGTAGAGAAGATGGAGCTGTTGAAGAGTGCTAATGTTAGTTCCACTGCCTGTAAAAAGATTCCAAAAAAATCAAACCTTAAAAAAATTACTTCCATTAAGTCATCAAAGGTATTGTCAACTCAGCACTTTAAATCAAGACAAGTTGGACAACCTTCTAAATCTAAACAACTGCAAAATTCATTACCTAGATCAGAATCCTTTTCCTTTGAGCCCCCCCCTAAGAAAAGGGGTCGTCCAAAAATGGTTAGGTTGGAAGAGACCCCTCAAGAAAGTAAGTCTCAAAAGCCCTCTACTAAATTCCCTATACTTCAACAAGCAAATGCTCCTGATCCAGAGAATGGCCTGACACTCCCAAAGCCAGCTCCCAAATCACTAGGTCGACCCAAATGTTCCACCTCTGTCCAGAAAAAGAGATCTAAATCACTAGACTTAGCATCGGGGAAGAAGGGTGCTGAAGGAAAACTCAAGCCTCCCTTGTCTAAAGCTAAACATGCTCAGATCAGCCGCAAACGAAACAGGTTGATAATGAAGACGATAATCACAAATATCAATAAGATGAGAATGAAGAAGAAGGATAAAGTACTCACACAGTTCCTTTCAGGGCAAAGCCAAAGTAACAAATCGGATTTTGCTCAGAAAGACGATGACGGTGATGCAGATGGTTCAGTTTCAGATGGAACGCATTCTTTATCCTCACTTGTTAATTCTTTTGGGGGAAAACTTGGTCCACAAATTAATATCAGCAAACGTGGGACTATATACATAGGAAAAAGGAGAGGTCGTAAACCTAAAGCTCAAAGAGAAAGTTCTGGTCAAGACTCTGAACAAGTTTCAGGTCAAAAACCTCAGCAAGTCTTGACAGAATCTTCTAATCAGTCAAACTCTTGGCCCACCTCTGGTGAACATAGTCATTCATTTGATGGCCAGTCTCCTTTGTGCAGCTCTTCCTATTCATTTAAACATCCTGAGTCCCCTTCGCCCACTCTTAGTTCTTTCCGAAGAAAGCTTCATCTTGGCACCCGTGAATATGATCAACATTCTCCTCCAAAGGTAACCAGTTCCCAAAAGGTTAAAGCAGTGCACGAAGAGAAATCGAAACCTCCTTCCTCCTTGCAATCTGCACCACGCCATTCAGCCACATCCCAGTTAGGCTCTGTAAGGATTCAAAACCGCAGAACCACTCACCTTGGACGATCAGTATTAATGGAGCAAGAAAGACTCAAATACAAGTGCCATAGAAAAGGTCATAATTGCTTGAGTCATGATAATATTAGGAGACATAAACACAAATGTAAGAAGAAGTATCTTCAACTGAGGGCCAAAAGGCAAGACGCATCCTTCCTGGCAGAGATTGAGGAGTTAGTGAACAGACTTAGTGAGATTCGTATTGTACATCATATCTCATCACGAGGGTGTGGGGATGAAGCAAAATCTGGGAGGAAGAGTGGAAAAGGGAAAGCTCATCCTCACGTTCTTCAGTGTCTACCACAAAACCTTCATCATCCAACCATGTTTCAAATCAACTTCAGTGGTTACTACTCCCCTCAGTCAGAATTTTCTCGTGACTCTCTGCATTACGTTGGAATGGCAGATTTTAAGAGGAATAATGGGTGTCCCTCTCAACCAGGGGAACATATTGTCACACATTGCCCTGTAGTGCACAAACTTGGCTTCCCACTGTCAGGAGGCGGTTGTTACCATCCACCATACAAAATGCCACTCTCTAGCACTTCGTTTGGTTTTGGACTTTATAGAGGATATCCTCCATCTGCAACTATATACCCTTCATCACCCTTTTTACCATCTTATGTGCACCCCTACTCCAAAAATCCCATTTTAAGCCCATCAAAGTTCCATAAAAGGAAGCACAAGTTTCTGAGACGTGACTCTGTACTTTGTGGCGGGAAGCCACAGGGGACGTACGCTAATGTAACATCTCATTCCCCAAGTGACTGGTTCAGAAATAGCTGGCAAAGAGAAGACAACAGAGAGCAGGCTGGAGATAAAAGGTTTGTGGATGATAGGCTTAGAGAAAGAGAAGGAATAGAGAGTTTGCTAGGACAAAGTAAGCTCAGAAAAGACCATTTCAGAAGGGGTACGCCCTCAAATCCACCCTGCTCTTCCTCGACACACTCAAAACAAGCAAACAAACACCAAACTTCACCACTTTCGTATATAGGACCTGCACATCTGAGGCCAGTGTCAAAAGTTAGGTGGGCAGAGCATCAGCAGCCATGGAGGTGGAGAGAGAGCACTCGGGTAGAGCTGGGGAACAGGGTTTTAAACCAAGGAGCTGGGTACCAGGAGGACGATGATGAAGGTGACCAAGACCTACCATCACCTTCCCTAGCAGACAGAGCCAGCCACCATCACACTTTCCTGAGGAACCCCAACCTTGCTAGTCGTTCGTACAGTCGAATGACAGCTCCAAGGAAGACTGGTGAAGTTCAGTCGGCTTCAAGGAACTTAATGAGACCTGGAGGCTCATCGATGAACGATTGCTCAGCTGGAGGCATGAGAACACCAGGTGAGATGGCATGAGATTATTTTTTGTTTGCGTGTAACAAACAACTGCCACTGCTCAGGTGAAATTCTACAAAAAATGCAATGTTTGGCATTGAAAGTTCAGTTGTAACATTCAGTATCCTTTTGTTCCTATTAACTAGGTGAGAAAATGCTTGAAATGCTTGTACAAATAATTGCACACTTTGAACAGAGTAATAAGACTGTTTTATTACAGGATTGAGAGTCTATGGTCTTATTTATCTCCCACTGTTTTACTAGTTGGGTACCAAAATGGAGCTTGATTTTGCTCTGCGTGTAATTGGCTACACAGATTTTCCTTGGCAGGGAATATGTTTATAAGTCCACCGAGAGGTATACAGTCTCTCTTGTGTGTAAATATTGTAATGCATTAGCAGTACGCGTTATGTGGTATTCTGGCATTAATGTTGCTATCATTATGTTCTTGTTTTGTTTTATGTACTCCCAGATAGTTTTAGATGGAGTGATGTGTGAAGGAACCGTAAAATCTTGTGTATGTTTTACTGTAATATCTCTATGTATGTTATCTCATACTATCATGTAACTGTGGCTCATAGTAGTATGAGTGGAAAATGTGATTTATAGCCAAGCGGAGTAGAATTTAATATTTGTTTATACCACAGATATTTGTGCTTTGACTTTTTGACACAAAACCAAGTGTGAATTAATGCTTTAGTCTCTTTTTCTCTGCAAACACACCCCTTTAGAATCAAAAGAAATGCATATTTGGCTAATTAGTATTGCTGAAAACATATGGTAAGAAATAAACACCAGCATGTGAAGAACTTCTCACAGCAGGAAGACAGGGACATTTGGTGTTGCGTAGTGTGTGGTGTCTGCTTGTCTTTGTGCATGCGGATTTACTGTTTATGAAGTATACCTGCCCATCAGGGGCACTTTCTCAGAGGAAAATTCAAAATCGGTGGAGAAGGTAGCATTCATTTTTCTGAAGCAACATTTTCCAATATCCTTCAGAGTACAAAAGTCCTTGTTCACTTCACTGAGGTGTCGTGAATGTGCAAAATACAAACAAATGTCCCATGAGGAAGCAATGTGTACATGTCACTGTGATTGACTGGTACCCAATTGGATGATTCCTTCTTACCATAATCATTATCATGACTACGATTGCCTAATTACCCTGTTTATGCAATAGTTCCCACCTATCACGTTAACATCCAGTCTGGACTCAATGAGTCAAACTAATGCAAATCAATGCACTAATTACAAAGTTAAAAGCTCATTTACTTGGACATCTCCACTTTCATTCACATCCGAATCAATGTTAACTTGAAATGGCAGTCTGTGAGTAACAAGTATTATGTTACTGGTTGCTTGATGATAGTTCCTAAAGGACGTAAGAATTGGGATCATAAATTTGAGTAGTACTAAAAACCCAGACCCAGGTTTTCCTCCTCGTTTCAGAAGCCCATGCCATTCCTGCCTGTTAACTTTTCAACAAATCAAATATTTGCTTTTCCTGATTTCCTTGAGGAAATGCCAGTTCTTGGAAGGAAGTAAAAGAATAGTGTTAACATTTGCATAAAACATAGTCTTAGATTTTAGGTTTAGGAAATGAAATGCCTCACTAGAACCAATTTGCTGTTGTTTAATTTCACTTTTTATTCTAGTCAACTTTGTGGATATAAAGCCTAAACAAGCACTCAGGGATTTTTTCACGTCTGCATAAACTGAGCTGCAGTTCACTCTAGTTCTTTTTCTGTCATGCTGACTCTGTATTTTCAGTGGGCATGGAATCAGATAGGGTATCAAAATTGCTTTTACATTTCAGCGAGGTATGAAAGTGCTTATTTATAAGTAAACACATGCTTTAATCTTAGTAGTTGACATTTGAGTATTTCTGTAAATGGAAAAAGCCAGATTTCTGCTATACATTTAACCGTTATGAATTATATGCTTATTCTGTCATGTTCCCGCCAAAGAATTTCCATTTAAGACTCTGCCATAGACCTTCTGTCAGCCTGGCCAAAACGGTCTGTTTGATTTGGAAAGGGTGAATGAGAAAAAGCAGGCATTCAGCAGTGGTAAGGAAATGTGGTGATGCTAGTGGAAAGGATGAAATCTGAGCATGGAAATCTACAAGTGAAATGTGAAAAATGATTGACAGAAAGAATAGGGGAAAGGAAGGAATGTGAAAGCCAATATAAGGCAATAACACGTTTTGTAATGAGAGCCAGATGTGTTCTAAAAATGCCACTCTTGTGTATTTACTCTGCCTAAAATGTTATTAAAACTGAGTATATCTGATATATCAGACGTTAATGTGTCCTCACACTTCCATTTGGAGCTGATGGACGTTTTTTGTAGTCTAGGTTTGGCTGTCATCCAGAGACCAGAAATAGCTCCTTTGTAGATGCTTGAGGATACAACTGCATGGGCCATTTTCTTTCTTTTAATTTCTCTTATCTTTTTTTTACTTTCCATTGCGTCTCGTAGAGTTTTTAGAGGAATAACAGAAATGTGATGTAGTCTTAAATTGTATTGCACAGCCTTCATTCTCACTGCCTGTCCTTATATACTGTCAAATGTGAGATTTTATCACTCTAGTAAAGTCTGTTGAAGCACCCCCCATCTTCATCTCACGATTGCTGTGCTGGGGACTCGGGGTATGTCTATAAGCTCTGTGAAATTGATTTAGTGTTGTATCTAAACTAGCTGTACTGGTGAAGGAGAGTGGAATTTGCAGTATAGGAGTGAATGCTGGCAGTATAGTTCCCACGGTCAGGATTACAGTAGGTACTTCTCAAAAACATCCACTGTTTCATGAGCAGTAGTGCTGTCTCACAGGTTCTCCATGTTCTAGTATTGGTTTAGTTGAAATGATGCTTCATGAGGATGACTTGCTTTTCTTCAGAAATAGAAAAGAAACTTTCCTTCCTTTCGTTATCAATTTCTTTATTTTTGAGATTTAAGAAGACTTTTTTTGCAAACTTTTATTTTTTAATTACAAAATAATTAGTTTTACTCTCAAACATAGTATTTTTGTTTGAATAAAAAAGACACAAAAATAACTCCATAGTTTATATGCTCCCCTTTTTTAACCTTATTTCCAGTCTATTCATTTTATTTCCCAATAGACCAGGATGGCATTATTATTAATGGGCAGGAGTAAGGCTGTTGCAGTAGGAATGCGGTGAAATGTATCTGTTTTTTGTCGCAAGAAAGAATCTGCATTGATGAAAATAACGTATTTGAAAGTATTTAAAATACATTTTGTATTCCGTAATTCATATTATATACCATAATCACAATTTAAAAATAGATTATTATGTACAAAAAACAGAGAGATCACAAAAAAATATAAATATGGTGTTATATGTGTTTGAGAACTTTAACATTAATAACATTAGTAAAATTCTAATTGGTATGTGAATCTGAAATCTTTTTTTTTCTCTTCAGCTTAGAGAGAAAGAGGGGAAAATAAAGTTTGTTCTGTCCTTCACTGAGAAAGGAGTTTTCTTATACACTCATTTATTCTTCTGAGATGCTGCAAGGCCTCCATCTTCATAATTAATTCAGATTTTTCCATTCAGTGTTGTTTTATTTGTTTAGCATTCTGCAATTTCTCTGCACAGACTGATGATTATGCATGATATGACATTTAACAGAAGGATAACATTTACATTGATTCTGATTGTGAGAATATTCTAATATTTTCACTGAGCTTTTGAAATGATCATAATACCAAAGTAAGTACTATTGTAGCTATATATACATTTTTAGACATGTGGTACATGCATGAAATATTTAAATAATACTTTGCCATGTTCTTCATCTACGCATGTATCTTTAACATATCTTAGTGCCATGGCATTATTCCTTTTTCACTTTGGAAGATATTTTACATGTGCATTTGTACATAACAGTACATAATAGGGACCCAATTAATGCATTGTAAAGCAAGATCATTTGTGAAGCGTCTTGGAAACCCATTGACTGAAGTTCTATTTTATCTTTTCTTTAATATATTATGATCTTTTCTAAGCATAAACATTTTTAGGTTTTAAATGTGATTCTTTACCCATAATATTTACCTATTTAAATACTTTTATCAAAGAAAATGTATAACTAATGCCTTTTTTTATTCTCTCTAGGAGACACCAACTGAGGGGGGAAATCACGGGGGTCCATTTAAGATGACACGGACGGATCCCCCTGACATATTAACATCAACTTTGTATCAAGACATAAAAATTGGACCTAACTGTGGCCTCTCAAAGTATTCTGGAGCTTCTAAGCAATGTGATTCACAAATGGTTGGCCCACTGGATCAAAACTTTGAAACCATTAACAAAAGACATTGCCGTAGCTTTGACTTCATTGAGTCACTGGATGACCCAAAGGACTTTTCCTTGTCCATGGAGTATCCTTACAGGTCTGATCAGCAAACAGTAAGTAAGGATGCAGTCTGGAATGGAATTGGACAGCAGGGACACTTACGTTTTTCCTCTCCCGATCTCTTTAACTCAAGACTCTCCCATCAACAAATCAGCACAGACAAGAGCAACGAGGCAGCAAGGACTAGTATTCATGGCAAGCCTCGCTCAAAAAGTGCTCCGAGGGTTCGAGCCACCCTGACCCCTGTACCCATCACAGTGTCTCCAACTGCAACCACGAGACGTCGATCTCCGGTGGACCCCCAGAAGAGATCGGAAAGTTTGCCAAATCGAGAAGCCTCCTATTCAACCAGGGCTTTAGTTAACGAGGTTCATCCAATCAAGTTACAACCCCACACACCCCTCTATGTTTCCGATTGTTTTGAGGAGAGCGGACAGGAGAAACAAGCTAACACTCCCCATGTCAGGTGCCGTGTTGATATTAAGCCAGACGCCTCAGTTCTCCAGCACACTGCACGGAAGATGCCTACTCACAGAAGTAATGTTCCCTGGCAGCATTCCTCTACATCAGGGATCAGGAACGTCTCATTTCCGAGTCAGACATCAACCTCTAGAACACCTACACCCAGTGAGTGTTACAACATGGACTACAGACAAGCATATCAATATCCCAACAGCTTGTCTGGTAGTTACATTCAATCTGGAGAGATGCCTTTGGGAAGGACTTCTCCTAGAGACCCAAGGGAGTACAGAACCTTGTCCAATCCCAACATCCCAACCAAGTTCTTCTACACGGACGATCCCTGCAGGTATCCAGTTCACCCGCCCAGTAGGACATATTATCAGGATGACCAGTACAGTATTAACAGCAGCAGCAGTCAAAATCCATCTATTAGTAGTCAGTATGTACTTGACCCAAGGTCTCGCTGGGTTCATACCTTGCCTGTGCGTTCATACTATGCAGATTCCCACCGTGAACCCCTAGATCCATTATACGGTAGACCGTATTCAGTAAGTGAGCCCGGACCATACTTCATATCCACCCCTCAGACTGAAACATACTTTCAGGAGGATCCAAGAGCATATGCTTTTCCCTCTGAGCCCTCAAAGATGTTTTATACACGGCCTTGCCAGTACCCAGCAGACTTACACATTCCTATGAGAGCGTATCATACAGAGGGCCGGCGGCGGCCACGTATGTCCCAGGTCTTTTCAGATGACTGGAACCGGTCAAGCATTGCTACATATTCCAGTCAGTACGCATCATCACAGGCCACCCCTCAGCGTGTGCCATCGATAAGCCCTTGGTATCCCAATGACTTTACCGAGCCAAGTCGTTTAGGAGCAGATGTCCGGAACTACTCAAAATCCTGGGACAATATCATTATACCTCATATGGACAGAGAACATGGCGTTTCACGAGGCAGGAGCTACGAGAACCTTCTCAATCACGGAAGACCAGGAGTACCTTCGAATAACAATCAACAACCGGTTATCGTGAACCTATCTAGTTCGCCGAGACGGTACGCTGCTTTGTCCCTATCTGAAAACTGTCTAGAAAAGTGTGCTGGTGACAGACAAAACAGTGTGAAAGGGCAATGGTTTGTAACCCCGGAGATTACAATCACTGACAATGACATTCGTGCAGCAAATAGCAACAAGAGAGATGCAGAAACTAGCAGCTGGAATACGCAAAACACAGGGCGATGTCAAACTGCAAACTTGCACAACTCGCAGAGACCAGCAAACCCACCAGAATCCACAGAGAGAAAGAACACTAATTACTCCCTTCAGCAAAGCCTCGAACAGCTTGATGAGCTGCTAGCCGACCTAGTCATTGATTACAAGCCTCAAAATAACAGGAGACCAAGTACAGATCTGATAGACCAGCTCAAACAGTTGATTCAAGATGACGAGACCAAAGAAGGGAAGCGGGACATAGATCAAGAGGATTCAGGACTCTTGAACACACAAACAGACTCTTCAAAGACCAGCCCAGACACATTTAAAGACCCAGATAGTGGTTGTGAAGGTTTTCAGAGGAGTGTTGAGGATGTCTCAGTGAACAATATTGCAGACGAGGATGACACTATGGTGTGCTCCAACAGGAAATGCTTACGCAAAGACAGTACATTCAATGCTTGCTTGTACTTCAAGTCCTGCCACAGCTGTTATACCTACTACTGCTCCAGACACTGCAGACGAGAAGACTGGGACACGCATAAAGAGACCTGTCTTTACGGACGCATTAGTAGTGTTTGCAGACACATTCTGAAACATTGTCGAGAGAACTCTGACATTCATAAATCTTTTTCACGCATTGCGAGGGTAGGTTATTTGTCCCGTGGGAGAGGAGTTCTGTTCCTGGGTTTTCCAAACCCTGGGTGTGCTGATAACTTCATTCAAGTTGGTCTTGACAGCCTTACCATCTCTCCAACATATCTCTCCCTACGAGAGTTAGACAGTTTCAAAGACAACCTTGGGCAATACTGCAAAGAGTTGCAGAATGCAGGCAAGGAGTATGACCCCACTGAATGTTTCCTCCTGAATGTATCCATTGCTGTTGGAGACCTAGTGCCTAAAATTCCTTCACCCAAATTACAAATGCCAACAGTTCGCAAGTATGCCAAGGTCTCATTGGCCTCCTCAAGCCCAGATAAGAAAATCTTTAAGAAAGAATGTGAAATGGAGACTCTGATTCTTACCCCACCCCCAGGGACCTCTGATATTGACAAGGAGGGCCAAGAGGGCAGGAAAGCAAGAGAGATTTGCTTCATTAATATTCAAAGAGAGCTTCGTACCCGGGGTGTATTTCTTCGCCATGAGTTTCCACAAATATACAACCAGCTTTGTGAGTTTGTTGAGAGCAACAAGAGGTTCACTCCCACCACCATCTATCCCATTGACAAGAGAACCGGAAAGCAGTTCATGTGCATGATCATGGCAGCATCTGAACCAAGGATGCTTGATTGGGTTGGTGCACCACACCTTTTAGATGACATTATATAATCCTATGCATCCAATATTATCAAGCTTTTGCTATACAAAATAAAACTTAAATGACTAATGTTTTTAGATATGTATTTTAATAGCGAGACTATATTTATTGTTTTTCCTGGCATCTGGCACTAAAAACTAGAATTAATACAAAGTTGCTTATGGGATAAAAAGCTATGTACAGTACTTGTTAGAAGATATGAGCACATATGATTTGTCTTAAAATCCGTTTCCTTAGAATCAATTTCCTTAGAAGCTTTTTTTATATTTGGGACAAAATCTTTCTGCATTATGAATTTAAATACGGTAAAATGTGTAAAATGGAGCTGGGAGTACTGCATTCTTATAGGCATAGCTCAAAGTATTTAATAAACACCGGGAGTGGAGAATGTGTAAAACTTTGTGAATGACAGAGTTTCAAGTTCTTTGGAAGTTGCTGAACTTTCTGTGAATTATGTGTGGGCCTGCTTATAACTATATTTCTTGTGCTAGTGTGTTGCAGTGAGGATATAACAACTAGGAACCTTTGAAGAACCTCTGGAGAAAGTAATTTTCTCTTGCAATACAATATTAAGTCATTGTCTTTAGCCCCTTGAGAGGATAAAAATGCACTTGCATGGAGAACGCATGCTGGCGAGGAAAATGCAAATTTACTTAAAATTTTGCAATGGTTTGTCCGTTCTTTACAATAAATTATAGTCACAGACGATGATCAGTATGGCAGACAAAAGCATATGTCAGGTACATTTTTATAGACAAAGACAAATAAACTGCTTGGAAGATTTCACTGTAGTGTACATGGCAACTGCTTTCTGTATTGTATTCATGGAGTACTATATCTATTCAAATGGTTAAATCGGCTGAAATGTTACTTCTAACTTTACATGACAAGAAAACATTTGTCTTTGAGTTATACACATTTTCATCACATACAAATAAAATAACTTACCAGTTTATTCATCTGACATTAAAGATTATCTGTATTATTTGAGTGTTTTTATTTTTCATGGTATTGTAAAGTTCTGATGATCGTATTTGAATTGAGAGATTTATTGAAATATTGTGTTAAACATGGTAAACATGTATATAAATTATGCTAGTCTTATTTTAATCATTTATAATGACTGACAAAATGCCTATATTTAAAATGTAATATTTCAATAGAAAAATATAAAATTTGAAAAAAGATTTAAGCAATGGTGTGTAACACCACCGTATGCAAGATTGTGTTAGATATAGCACTTAAATAATTTGCTAAGGGAAGACATATTTATAAACAGACCATTTAGATAATGTAGACAACAGCATGCACACAACAAACCTTACAGCGATAAAAAGATAGTCAGTGTTACTGTGTTTATTTCTGTTGTCACTTTTTTTATGCCATTATTTATTTCTTTACACTGTTCATTACCTGTTGTGTTCTGTTGACAAGTGTTGCTTTATTTCTGTACTATGGTCAATAAATGAAACACCCAAAACTTCCTAATGGCTCATGCATTTTACTGATAATTCTACTTAACAATAATAATAGCAACAGAAAAGTCTTAAAGGCTGCAGCCTTTACCAAGTATAAAGAGTATTACAGTACCCTTACAGGGTAACACTTTATAATAACTACACACTATGAATCAGTAGTTAAGCATTAGTAAATAGTCAGTTCATCCTTTATAAAGCATTGTTCCAGCATTAGTCATTAGTAAGCAGTTCTTGGTTTATAAGCATATCTAAATGTACAAAGGAGATTTAAATGGTCAGTTATCTTCCTAACAGAAAAAATAACCAAACAACACAGAGGGATACAGTACCATTCATTTCAAGACGCAAAAAAATATAAAAGTTTTTTCTATGAAACTGAAGGTTTGTTTTTTATTTATCAAGTGTACAGTTGTACAATTACATTTTTTACATCTTGAAAAAATATGTCTGTGTTCTGTATCCCTCTGTGTTGTGTTTATTTAACTTGGCTGTTTAGAATATAAATGAACCTTTACATCTGCTTTATAAATGCTTTACAAGGTATAAATAGTCCTCACTTTAGATAAGCACACAAAAACAGATTTCTGGCAACCACTAATGCTTTTTAAATACCTGACTTAATCATGAAATACAGAAGGAGCATGTGTTGATAACGCATTTATGAACACACTGAACAACTATTATCATGTGTCTAAATAAAAAGATTTATTAATGTAAATTTAAATAATTTATTAATCATTTACTTAGACTTTCTAAATGATCTTATTAAACACTGACAACTCGTAAATAACTGGTTTGTAAACAACATAATAATTTTCAAAATGGATAAACTAAACATTAATAAACTATGAAAATATAATTATTAAACATGAAAAATATGCTCAAGAACAAGGCATTTATAGATGCACTTGTAAACTGTTAACTTATACATAATAATGTTGGAACAATGGTTTATAAAGGATGAAATAAATGTTTACTAATGCTTAACTAATCATTGGCTAATCGGCAACTAATCATAACAATCCTGGGTCCTCGGATAAGAAAAAATACAAATAAATAAAAATAAATTATTGTGTGCTTCCTGGTCCTTCGGGCCTGATATCACGAACAACTCTCTTGATATATAAAGGCATAACGATTTCTAAACATATTAAGATCTAACAGCTGGACAAGTTGGGTGCAATAAACGTCTCTAATAAAATAAATATTACTGCAGCGACATCTGCTGGTTAATATAATTAAGCACACATGATATTAAGGGTTCACTATCATCAGCCATCATTTTTAGTTCTTGAGTCATGCTCGACATCACCGCCTCACGTGAAAAAAACATCGTTTGTACCACCTGCATAAGTTTTTATAACATTATTACTGAACACTATACATATGTGCCGATATTTATTGATTGCCGGAAATATACATTTAAACTGGCAAATGCAGATGATCTCGTTTTCTCAAAACAGTGACCTCCTCCTGACAGAGATTAAAAGCGGCATATTGCATCTATAGTGTCACACGGTCACACTCACCTGATCCGGAACCAGCTCCTACAAAAAACACACAAACACCAGTCACCCATTCTCAGCCACAGTCACCTGATCCAGGAACAGAAAGCACGCAGCCACTGGGGACTCGCTCATTATCACCTGAGTACTAGCACCTGTTGGAGATCAGCTGCGCTGCTTAAAAGAAACGCTCAGCCAAACAGTCGTTGGCTGAGCTCAAGGTTGGACGCTTCCTCTTACCTTCTCTGCTCACTTACCTGCTGGATCTCCTCTGGAACTTTGTGGCTGGTTAAGACTTGGACAATACACTGCTTAAAGACTGAGTATCTGTGTTACCCACCTGTTTAACGATCTGATTCTCCGCTCCTGTCTGCTATACTTACCTGAATACTCACCTGATGAGAACCTGCTTGACTTTTGTTTGTATTTACCTCACTGCACTTTATGGCTTGTGTCAAAGAAGAGAATTCCTTGTTTGTGCACAAATAAATATCACATCATTTGAATTATCCTTGTCTGTGATATCTGAGCTTGACATAGTCATTTCTATTTAGCTAAATGTATTGTAAAAAACAAGCAAAACATTACTCTTACCATATGTGATCGCTGCCCTTGCTAGACGATGTAGGCCTAAGCCTAAAACAAATACGTATTTCAATTTTTTTACTACATATGCAGGGCATTAAATATTCACACCTATGCTTTTTAGTTTGGTAGGACATAAATGCTGATGAACTTTTATTATGTTTATTTCTCAGGTCTTGTTCAAATGTCTATTTGTCTCTTGTACATCGTACTTGACGTCTGGATCAATGTCTTAAACTATGATCCAATTAAAGTCCTGATAGTAAGGCAAGTAGCAATGCAATTACATTTTGGTAATACAACTGTTGTAAAAAGGGTTATTAAAAGATGCATATCAGCATGATTTATTATGCAACAAGGAGAAGAAGAAAAAATTCCTGGAGGCAGAAAGGTGGAGGCTCAGAACTGAGCTGCTTGTTGCCGGGAAACGGGAAGCTGAGCGAACATCCAGGCACTTCAGACTGTGGGCAGGGTGATAAATGGGGGCTGCTGGGAAAGCATGTGGATGGTGAACTGATACGCCAGCCTTCAGGAAGAGCTCCACATAAACGGGAAGGCTTCATTTGAATCTGTTCTGTAACTGCCTTCCAGTGAAATTATTCGGCACAGCTGAAACTCCTAATGTCCTTGAAAACCTGCTCATATGAAAACCACTTTCATGCATAATTCAAATGCATGCATAAAAATCATGTCCTAGTTTTTTATTTTTGCAGAGTTGCACATGGCAGGTTTTTCACTAGATGGCACCACATTCCCACGTTACATGCAGCACATAGACAATGCACTCACCTTGCAAGATAAAACTCTATTTTATGACAGAGAAGAATAACAGCATCAAATGTGGATGATAAGAGACAAAAAAAAAAAACATTTTCAAATATTTTCTTCTTTTGTCATATGCTGTTTCTCTGTACTACCAGTAGAAGGTGGTAGACAAACACTCTCGGTATGAGTCAGAATGAGTCATAAATGATTCATCTGCTGTAAGGGGGAGATGAGCTGCTGTTGTCTTTGTAAGCACCACATGCCCAAACACATCCCGGCCCACATGATCACCAGGTGCTGTAAGCATGGCTAAAGCACAAGTCATCCCACAACTTCTGTGACAAGAGTCATTTCAGTGCTACAGTGCTCATTTACGATGCTCTGGTTTTTACGCTGCTGTATAAAATCTTCCAGTGCAAGATTTTATCTTTTGTGAGCTTTTAAGTGAGGGAAACATATAATGCAAATTGTGCAGATCTCAAACCTTATACTGAAAAAAACTGTTCTAAAGCAGAAACCTTAATTAAAAATTCATATTTGTTTTGTTTATATATATATATATATATATATATATTTTTTTTTTTTTTTTTAAGGAGCAAAATACGTTGAATTTTCGGTAATAATTTGAGTGAATAAAGAGATCATAATTGTACAATAACTTAATGAATTTGTATTATTTGCAAATCTATTTTAATTTTAATGCAACAAAATCTGCCAAAAGCCTTACTGACAAATGCTTTTGACTTTTTCTTGTGAAAGTGCAATAAAAAAGGCACACTGTGTGAAACTCCAATCGTCACTTCACAAGGCCAATATAATTTCCAGCAATTCACATGCTCCCTCTTAACGTTTAAGTCGATAACTTCCCTTCTCTCTGTACCACAGACAACTTACATAAATTGTTGAAAATGCTGGGCAGTGCTGCTATAAAGCAGCTCCTCTGGGACAGCTTGTGGGAAGGCTGGGCTGAAGTGGGCCAGTAATGCACAAATACACCAGTAGAATAGTTTAAATACGCTTCTAAATATATACAAATCTATTTCCTTTGTGAGAGTCCCATGCTTTGACATTTAATACTTTAAGCGCAAAGGCTTTCAGCGGAGGTCTGTGGGAGGTTTGAAACTCCTGTCACTGGGACTGTACATGTTCAAAAGGTACTGATATGCAGACTTTAGTTATAAATATGTACATTTAAGGAACTAAAATCCTTTTACGGGTACAAAGATGTGTCTTTTTTACAAGAGAAACAATTTTTCTGTGTGTTTATTATGCTTGCATCTTTATGAAATTTCATTAGCAATGTTTCAATAAAACGTGGTAGATTCGTGGTAGATTCATGCTTGAAAAATATTGCTAATAATATTTCAAGAAAGTCTCTCTAGTGTCTGAGATTTATAACTTTTCAAAATTTGGTCTTACTGCATTAAGTAAAAATTACTCAATAAGTGTACATTAATTATTATTTTAAAGGCTTTTTATTGCAAGCATCTTTTGTAAACATGACATTGAAAAATGCTTCTTTACACATTACAAGCTTTTAATACAACACAAAATTTTACACAATATATACTGGGAGGCCCTGTTCTGTCTCTATATCCACCAAGGACCTAAAAAAGTCCCCCTGCTTTATATACACTTTCTTCTGCATGAGTAAATCCAAAGATGTCAACTTGATCCCTGCTTGGTCAACAAGTTATAGACATCTGAATCCCCTAAGATGGGTACTTTCCCCACCCTAAATCCTGTGTAGGAGCATGAATGACTCAGAGTCAATAACCACGCTGGCCTTTGTTTACTGAATTCTGTTTAGAAGAAAACAGCAGCAACGTCTTATGCATCGACTTAATCACCACAACCATAGCAATGCATATCAACAAACTGGGATGCATATGACAACTGCATATTGCAAATTTTTTTCTTCTTTAAAACATCCGAATAGTCTGCTGACTGTCTGTTGAGTCATCATGAAAGGGACAAAAGGAGTGCAGTGTGATTTTGCTCTCCAAAAACATGGTTACTTAATGCACATGGTCATTTGAGACTGAGTTCATCTAAGGAACCCTTGTGCCGGTGTTGGGTTTTGTCACTATGGAGTTGTGTCGTATTTGTCTGAGGAAACCCCATGATCTGAGTCAGTGGTAAACATCATTACATTAGCATCAGTAATCCTTTATATTTACCACAGATAATGCCGCAAGTAAATATAATGTCATTTTGAACATAAAAGTCCAGCTTTGCATGTAAACAACCTGCTAAACGCATATAGAAACAGAAAGCAAAAGCACATCATGTTCTGTCCGTTGTGCAGGTACACCTAATTTCAATAAGTGTAAAAATAAAAATAGCATGCTTTGTTTCTGGGAGAAGCGCTGAAGAACAAATCTTCCGCAAGCACATAGAGAACATCATCTTTTTAATGATCATAATTATTGTCTACTTACCACCATTTTCATTGATTTTGTGAGAAAAAAAGTGTCTGCTTGTTCCCATTTAGCTTGACTATAAATTCGAACAGTGATAAAAATAGATTTTGCTAATAACTAAAAGGCATTTTAAGCCTCCTTTATTATATTTTTATGACTGTTCCCGTATTCATGTCTGCTAAGATCATCAGACCGGATCATGTGAATACATTTTTGCATTCTAAATTAAAAAAAATATCAAGTGATAATGACTGCATTAATTTAGTTCTTGTATTAGTATCTCAAAAAATGGCTTACAGCCGTTTACTGTTACAGGCAAATGGGATGATAATGTCTGTACTTCTCTATTCCCTAATAGATATTGATCGCTCTATGGTTTCCCAGGCCGTAGTGGATTCATTTCTCAGCTCAGGGCCATTTCTGATCACAGTGAGAAACGAGAATTTAACGGGTTTGCATCTTCCTGGAAAATGTGGTAGAGAAATCTGCTCGTTTACAAACAGGAAACCATGATTTTCAGGGGAACCCTGTCACCGAAAAGACCCCTTCCTTCCTTGACATACGCTCACACCTCTCATTAACATACAGGTTTGGCGTCTCTGAGTCATTCTTTCATGTTCTTCAGAACCAAAGCGCTATTTTCAAGGAAACTGAGTTTTTCTAAAACAGCACGTTATCTTACGCTTTGATCTTGGCAGAAATGTCTTTTTTCTTTAAATATGTCTTCAGGGTTTCTTTTTAAGACATCAACATCTACAAGGTCAGGTCAAATAACCCCTGTGGCTAAGAGCTAATAGATGCATTAGCTCTTTATGGCATGATGTGTTCAAGAAGCAGATTGACCAAATCCTTAGATCAACCCTAAACTTAACCTCAGCCTGCTCATTAACCCTCCACTAACTTTGACCACTGATCTGGCAGCTCTCGGGACAGGTCAAGCCAGACAAAGTGTGCTATGTCATGAAGGGTCAATTAGCGCGCCTGTGAAAACTTCTATTGTTTTACTCAAAAGAACAGGTCAATTACAGGATAAAAACACATCAATTATGTGTGCAACAAACAACTGATTATTTCACAGGTGTTCTGTGAAACAATTACTGTGTGCATATAGTGCCCCTAGTGGACAGGACTAGTGTTTTGTGGTTATACAGTAGGTCACTCAAACCATATTTGTAGTTGTCAAAAATGCATCAAAATGATTGGTGTAAACACTAATCCACACTAATACATCCTGTAATGACTGCCTATCTATCAGTCAACCTTTGTATTAAAACAAGGGATTTGTGCAGATTTAACAGAAAGTAAACAACAGAGTATAATAGACTGATTAAAACACTAAAATCACTTAAAATGTATATCGTTTTCCACATTAAACATAGCAAATGTATAATAACATTTATTTTATAACTGTAATATTTTTTTTATAATTTTTTTATTTTGCACGTTTTCCAAGAAATAATTTCAAACTAACATTGTATTTATCTCAAGTTGAATAATTTATTCGTTAGTGCTTTAACACTACAGATGACATATTTCTTTTTAAGTAAAACGACAAGAGAATAACTGTATTGAATTTATGTTACGTTTTTTAATTACGAAATTTAATTACAATTTCAACAAAAGCAGCTTTAAAAAATACATTGTTCATGTATTTTAAATTCATTTTACTTCATTACCAATGTAAATGCTGGAAAATTCACTAATTATGCATCAAACTCAGTTCAACTATAAAGCAGTGACAAGTGATTAATCAGATCAAGTCACTTTAGTGTTGATTCAGTTAAGTTCACCAACAGCTTGAAGTGTTGTTATTCAAGTCACTTCAGTGTTTGGTTAAGTTTAATTGAGCAACAATGTCAATGTTGCAGAATTAGTCAATTATGAACAAATTTGGTTTAGTTATATAGACTGGATGGCGCAGACTGGTGATGGTTACCGATGATTCAGCTTGCTTCCTTACATTTAAATGGCTGGTTGGCATTCACTAGTTCGCAGCATGCTTTCAGATTTCCTCTAAAATCCTAACCTTCCCCAGCTCCACCTGGTTTTTGTGCAGCAGCAGTATGTCTTTAATACTCACAGCATCGTATGAGTGTATGTATTGGCAGCAGCAATAATCTACAACAACAGCAATAACCAAACAGCAGCAGCAATTCAGCAGCAAACATTGTCATAAGCATTAGGATATGGATATGTGATGCTAACATTGAAAAGCATCAGTTTTCAAATATCCCAGCATATATATATTGTTTTAAAGTCACATCATGATATCATTCAAGTAATTGTATGACAATTATGCTTTATTAATCGGAACTCTGTAAATTTGTGTGAAAAGGAATAAAAGGTATCGAAGTTTCACTGCCTCTAGTGTTCATGTCGTTTGGAAACTGCAGTGATATTGGTACGCATTTCGTATTTCGTTAAAAAGTGCCCCAAGGTATGTTTATGCCGTGAGATCAGGTATTCTCATCCAATAGTGTCAGTGCAGTCAAACTTATATTTTACGTAATAAAGCCTGTACATAGTCATGCTGTATGTACTGGATTCATCGAAAGGGCTGAAGTGAATATAAAGTATTTCTTCTAATTGAATCAACAAGTCTTCTGATCTGACAAACTGAATCTCTTAGCTTGATCAGCCAAGCTATGATACAGCACTTTACTTTTACAATTGATGCACTGAAATTACTTAGAGCAAGGTAATACGATGAGGCCTTGTGCTGTTCTTATACTGCTAACACATTGCACTCTGATGAGTCATTATAAAGTCCCGAAAGTACATCGCTCCCAGGTGCCGCCAACTGATCTGCTCTTGCTTTAGCAAATGTCAGAGGGTATTATGCACTATTAGTGATGCACAATAGTATTTGAAGGATATCCAGCATTCTCAATACACCAGCTTGCGCATTTGATGAAAAATAGATGCACTGTGATGCACTTTGCAACAATACACCTAACCTCTCTCCAACATCAACCGGTTAAATGTTTTTTTATTAGATCCCAGAGCACAAAGAAAGAGTGTGTGCATGCTGGATGACTTGACTGTCATACTGAACATGATCTTGGATGGTGGTGCGGGTAGTAAACATCACCCGTTAAAATAATACATACTGTCATGGGCGATGACTCACTGATGTGTAAAGGTTTTGGTTAGACCGCACAGACTTGTGGTCTTAGTATAGTAAACAAATTTGTAGCTGGCATTTACTGACTCATGATCTTATAAATGCATAACATTGAATTTACATGCTCACATCTACAAAAATAATGCATATATAGCATAAAATAAAATGTAATAAAAATCAAAGCAATTGGAAAATCGGTTAATACACTGATATGTATTAGAGCAGTTAGTTTTAGGGAAAGTTTAGTTTGTACCTGGAGCAAGATCAAAACAAAGATAAGAAGACAAGTCATTTGTGAAACAATAAGACATAAGTAATAGGGGTGTGTCGAGATCAGTGGGGACTGGTCTCGCGAGAACTTGGCGATATCCTCGCAATAGTGGTATGACGCGGCGCAACAAATCTCCGACAGGAAATTGCTGCCATGTTCTATTTATGAACAAAAATGGTCGCTTAATCGCGTCCAGCATAGGCAGATTTAAGGCTGCATCCACACAGCTTTCAAAGTATACACAATCGCGGATTAGTGCGGACGGACGAGCACGATACATGCGCAATGCCACTAATTGACTTGCACTCTTTCAGCATTCTTTTCGCGCATACACTCTGGCGCGGCGTTTGCTGTAGGCAAGTTTGTTTAGGTATTCGGCCCGACTCTTGTGTTATTTGTTTTTACTTATTTATACTATTTAATTTTTTTTGTTATTTATTGTTAGTTGCTTGCCTGTCAGTTTGTGGCAAAGTAATTTGCAGTGTTCACATTTTTACTGCATATAATTCATTAAAATAGTTTAATGTCAAAATGTTGATAAAAAACTGCAGCTACATTTTTTTTGTTGCATAAAAAACATTTCCTTAATATATTTTATCATTTATTTAAAAAAAAATCTTATCTCATCTCCTCTTGTGGGATAAGTCTCGTCACCCCTAATAAGTAATATTACAATCTTGACTTATACTTCAAAAAGCAAAAGTACAACGTGTTAATTTACTTTAAATTACCATTGTTAATGTATTAGATTGTATTAGCCTCTGAATAAAACAAGTTTAAGTTAAGAGAACTGCCCTCTCAAGGGAATGTGATGACCTAACTCTTAATGTAAGAGATACAGTATATGGCTGTTGTGAGAGGAGTAATCCCAATGAATAATACATTTCCGCAAGTAAATACTGCAGCAATGTTATGTCCTAGATCTTACTGCAGTGTGCCCCCAATGACCCAATATCTTGATGAGTATTCATGTTAATGTCGACTGTAATTTTACATAAGATGATTTTAAACTATCAAAAATGACCCCCTAAACGAGTTACAGTACCATTCAAAAGCTTTTTATCTCTGAACTTCTGTTTTTGTGGTATCTTTTGTATCTTGCTGCCAAAGACTAATTACTAATTAAATACTAATAACAATCGTCAATGCAACATGATCCTTTAGAAATCATTCTAATATGCTGATTTGGATTAATAAACATTTCTTGTTATTATTAGTGTACATCAAGAGTGAAGAGATGTTATCTTTGATATGCTAAAGTTCAGCAAAGTATCTTTGCCCTGTATGTTTGAATGATCACCACGCTCTATTACATTTGATGTTTTGCATGCAAGGCAGCTAAATGTCACATTGTAGCGTGTGTTAACTCACATTTGTGTAATATGGCTGTAATCATTTGCAGACGTTTACTAAAATCTGGAAGGATAATTAGTGCTTTATTTTTGTAGGTGCCTTCCAGCAGTATTTTTTCTTTGTCATAAAGACAGCTGACATTTTAGATTAAGGAGCACACATTTACTGTTAACTAAGAATGTTTTCTCAGTATTTGGGGTATATGACCTATTTGCACTGCTGCGGGCACAGACATCTGTTGGTCACAGAATAACTTTTCAAAGAAGCTAGTTGATCACACTCCCATCTAAGCATCTGCTGCACTTAATGAAATTAAATCTTTGTTAATAAGAGCAAAGGCCTTGCTTTTTACTAAGCAGGAGCCTATCTGAGCCATAAGGTCTTTGGAGTTTGACAACAAGGCCAGTCAGTCTTTATTTCACCCTAACAACCCCCTTTTATTAGGACGTGCACTGTCACTGCTAATAGTGAAAATGATTAAAAGATTTGTTCACCCCCAAATTTTAAAATGTCATCATTATTACTCACCCTCATGTCGTTCCAAACTCTGCAAGACCTTCATTCATCTTCGGAAAACAAATTAAAAAGAATTTTTTTGTTGATGAGAAAGCCAAGAGCTTTCTGAAGCTGCATAAATAGCAATGGAACCACCATACTCAATAAATGTAGTAAGACATGGATAAATTAGTCCGTGGGACATCAGTGGTTTAACAAGAATACTTTTTAGTTCTTTTCTTCCATGTCAGTCATGTCCTTACTTTCTATGAGTCGGGTGCAATGCTGTCTATGCAGATTCAGATTCTTTTAGATTTTGTATCTGAACAGAGATGCATTCAAAAGACGAACAAAGGTCTTACGGGTTTTATTACCCGTATATGCTAATTAAGACTTATCATAAATTACAAAATTATTGTAGAAGAACATATAATAATAATAATAATAATAGTTGGGCTACAACATATTGCCATATTAAACTAAAATGTGAAATTAACAATTGTTTACCATTAAATGAAACTTTGTCAACATTTATAAGTTAGCATTTAGCATGCGTTTTTATACCAAGTGACTGACACCAGCATGGACATGGCTGCCTTGGAGTAATTTAAGGATACGTGCTATAGGATCTTTTGTAATAGCAACCTAGATCCTTCAGTGTCACGCTTCCCTGTCCTCAACCTGACCTCAAATCATGCATGAACTGCCTGCAGAACTATGGCAGGTATCGCTATCTTTTATCAGTTATTTGCACTGTTTGGTACTTTATTGCTGAGTATGTTGTAGTTTTTCATATCTAGAGTTCCTTCTTGATTTCTATCATGGTTTGGGGATATTGCTCATGTATTGAAAAAGTAGTTCAGCTGACATTTAAGTATGTCAGCATCAAAAATTTGTCAGGTTCAGCTGTGGCTGCAATTAGTATGACGGGCTTCCCCTTCAAACTCATCCTAACCACAGCACTACCTCTAGCAGAGCTCAACTGTTTTCTACAGATCATGCAGGGCTTCCTTTCAGATCAGCAAAATGCAGCTAGTGCTGCAAAACTCACAGAGAATGGGAATGTTTGTAAAATACCAAATCTTTTGTTGTTTTGATGTGTTATCACAGATGTATTTAAACATTTCTTACACCAGACGAAGACGTAAAAAATATGAAGAGGATTCAAAAATACCTTGCTCTTCACAGGAAGTCGGCAAAAAAAAAAAAAAAAATCAAGCTTCTTCAAAAGACGGTTTCCCTTAGGGAAGCTTATGAACACTGACCATATGGTTGTTTCTCGCTTTGATGCTAAAATAAACACCCTGGTGTGTACACTTGGGACATGAACAAATATTTCGGGCTGGAATGTTCCTGCATTTGGAAACTGAATGACCTAAAGATAGAAATCAGAAGCCAATGATTTACTAAAAATAGCCCAGCTGTCCCTTAAACAGATATACGGGTCCTAAAAATAAACCTTTATCTCATTACACTAAACCTGTCTGTAACCTGCATGTGAAAAAGTAGTGATCACTAGGAAACTCCCATAATCCTCAGCGTTCACCAGTCTATTCCAGAATTCTACTGACCACATGACAGGGCCAAAATACAGTGTATTTTTAGAAATGGGGCATCCAAGTGACTTTGTGGACAATAAATGTGTTATATATGTGCAATAATACTATGTATTACTGTTTTAAATATGTGTACATGCACTTTAAAAGTCAATGACATTATGCTAATGTGCTATTTATTTATTTTAAATAAAAAAATGTATTTTGTAATTTGTTGTATGCCTATGTGCTCATATATTCTGTAATGATTAATAATGAGTTTTTGTGCAATTTTCTTTATATTTTTGGGAAAAAAAGACAGCCTGAAAAAACTGCCCTGATATCATAATAAAAAAAGAAAATGTAAAAGAAAAAAAAATAAAGTAATGACCTTGAGAAAATCTTTGATTAATGTTTCTTATTTAAAAAAATCAAGCTCCTTCACTGGTTGTTATAACTTGAAAACCCTTTGTTTGCCAGTTTTTGGTCATTTGCTTCAACCAACCTGCATTAAACAAGACATTAAACAAGAGCTGATGCCATAGAAAGGAACTCCTGCAGACACTCAGGATGCAGTGTAAATGGCAGTAAGTCTTAAAATATATATCCATATATATATATATATATATATCAGAAAGTTTGCCCTTCTTATGCCAAGGTTGTATCAGGTTGTAAAATGTCATGTGGTGCAACTCTCCAAAAACCAAAGCTGGACCAAATCCAAAGTTAGACTAATAGATCTTGATAATGTAATTGTAGCTTGGCTTCATCAAACATATATCTCACCAGTTGGTGAAGACCAAATAATTATATAACGGCCTTTAAAATGAAACACCAACATAACAGCTAATATTTATTATCTTGACAGGCTTCACCACATGTCGGATAAATAGCTGCAGTACATACTTGCATGACTCGCAGCTCATCCAGTGATGAATTATAACAAATGTTTTGTTTCTAAATCTTTGGGCCAAAGAAAAAGGCACTGCGATTGACTCAAGGCCCCAGAATAAAACCACTAGATATTCCAACCATTCCTGGAATGCCTTGCGTGCTGCACGCTGCAGCTGCACAGCTGTGACGAGGACAGAATGCCTCTCACAAATGTCTTCCACTGGTTTATCAGGAGCAGACAGAGACAGCTGTGCCCATTAAAGACTCATCTTTAAAATAATGCCCCAGAATTCCCCGTAGTCTCCATTGTGTGAGTAAGTGTGCCTTTTGAGCACTTTAATCCTTTGAAATAGTAGACGTTTGATTTCATCTCCCTGTCAGCCAGTAGGAGTGTGTTTCTGTGGTCCAGGCAGTTGCTTCAATGAGGCTTCAATGAGGCCTACACCTGTTCCCTCAGATCCTACCGAGGACATTAGCCAGCACCACTGAAACAAATCTACTCTCTATTCAATAGATGCCTAGCAACTGCAAGAACTTGATTTGAAAAAGATGGTTCTTGTTTTGGTTCTTGTTTCTTCTTTGAGTTCTCATCAAGGTCATGGAATAGTTTTTTATGCACCAACTAGAGAAACACTTCAATGGAAAGTATTTCTATAAAAACTATGATCAATGTATCACTTTCATCCACAGTATTTAAGCTCTTTTGTTCTATCTAGGTCATCTAACTCATTTCCTTCATCCATTTTCATTGTAGTATTTTCAGCTGACTTTTATCTTTTTCCCTTTGGACATCAACAGTCTGGACAGAGTTACAGTATCCTTTTATTCAAATTTTCCTTAATAACTAACACTGGTCATGCTTGAATAATACAGTAATATTAAACACTGAAATTTATTCTTTTTAGCCGTCATCGTATATTAGTATATCATATAAGTATATTATGTCTGATCGTTGTAATTCAGTCCTGACACAATTCAAACCACCTGCTCTGTGCGCAATTAATGTTGAATAATATGATAATAATATGTAAGAATCATCATCTGGAGGTAATCCCTGTAAAAAAAAAAACTCACAAATAAGAGCTATTTCAAGAGTCCACGCTTTCCTCATTAATATGACGTTTGCGGGTTTGGCATGCTGTCAGGGGAGCGAGCCCGGGAGAACGGCGAACCGCGAACCCTAGTGGTAAGAACCCTAGTGATATGAACCCTAAAGTGGGCAAGGGTTCGAAGTTCGGCTCGGTCCCGTACTGCTCCCAAAAAAGGCTTTGGAAGACAGCAGCCAAATTGTGCGCCCAAAAATTGCATTGAGAGTTTTTTTTTTTTTTTTTGGAAAATCCGGGGCATCTGTTGCCTGTTGGAGGAAGCAGAAATAAGGGTTAATAACTGGCAGGAAATGGAGCACGCAAAAACACTAACTGGGGCAGGTAATTGGTGAAACTGTGGATAATGGGCAGGGAATAGCAGAGAATGAGTATGGAAGCCTCTAACGGAGGCGGGGGATAACATAAAGAACGGAGCCTCTAACGGAGGCGGGGAATAACGAAACTGGATATAGGAGCCTCTAACGGAGGAGGGGAATAACCAAACTGAAAATGGGAGCCTCTAACGGAGGCGGGGAATTACAAAACTGAAAATGGGAGCCTCTAACGGAGGCGGGGGATAACATAAAGAACGGAGCCTCTAACGGAGGCGGGGAATAACGAAACTGAAAATGGGAGCCTCTAACAGAGGCGGGGAATAACAAAATTGAATATGGGAGCCTCTAACGGAGGCGGGGGATAACATAAAGAACGGAGCCTCTAACGGAGGCAGGGAATAACGAAACTGGATATAGGAGCCTCTAACGGAGGCGGGGAATAACGAAACTGAATATGGGAGCCTCTAACGGAGGCGGGGAATAACAAAACTGGATTTGGGAGCCTCTAACGGAGGCGGGGACTAGCGAAACTGAAAATGGGAGCCTCTAACGGAGGCGGGAGATAACGTAATAGAAGGAGCCTCTAACTGAGGCGGGGAATAACAAAACTGAAAATGGGAGCCTCTAACGGAAGCGGGAGATAACAAATAGAAGGAGCCTCTAACGGAGGTGGGAGATAATAAAACTGAGAATAGGGGGGCCTCTAACGGAGGCGGGGAATAACGAAATTGAACATGGGAGCCTCTAACGGAGGTGGGGAATAATGAAACAAAATATGGGAGCCTCTAACGGAGGCGTGAGATAACGTAATAGAAAGAGCCTCTAACGGAGGCGGGGATAACGAAACTGAGAATTAGAAGGAGCCTCTGACGGAGGCGGGGA
>JAUCNO010001851.1:13262052-13280867 GCA_032353835.1 Enteromius viviparus
GAAGGGTTGAAGGTTGGGGTTTTTATAGTGAATAGGGGAAGAGACTATTGGGCAAGATTGATTGAGGATAATTAGCTGATGGCTAACAGCTGAGTTTGATTAAATCGTAAAAGTGTAGTTTATTCCTTTGATGGCAACATTTCAGTATCCATTATTCAAGTCTTCAATGTCACATGATCCCTCAAAAATCATTCATACTGAATTTGGTGCTTAATGAATACTTTATTTTTGATACAGTATAATAATGCAGCCTTGATGAGGATAAGCAATTGTGCAAAAGTGCCAGTGTATCCTTATCACACACATAAACATGCATATACATATATGCACATACATATGTCTTATTTTTTTAGCGTGTTGTATGCGGGGCTCAGCATTAGGCTAAAAAATTAAATGTGTGCCTTGTCTTTGTAAAGACAAATTGCATTTAGTGTCAAGTCATCAAAATGAGTTGCTACACATTAGTTTTTTACACTTAAGAACAAAAGTAAAACTATAAATGCAGCACATTTAACTGTGTTGCCTTTATGAATCTGAATTGAAATGTGGATGTGAATGAAACACGTTTCCTATTTCATTCTCTTGCTTTGTACACCTTCCATTCTTCATTTTTTTCCTCATAACCTAGTCTTCTTAACATGTGAGTAGCACGCAGTGTCTCTTAAAGTGGGCCACTTCTTATACAGCATGATGTTGAAAGAGGTCATTGGTACTAGGTTATGCACTGCAATTGCTATGTATTGACCTACTTACACATAACCTATTCTATCTTTTCTATCTGTTCTTTTGTCATCTCAGGGGACATAACAAAAACGGTTGCATCCGGTCAGTTTTTCTTTCAGTCCTAGTTTGCAGTGCACAGCCTCAGTATCAACAACACAATCTCTAACCTAAATTGTGAAATCCAGGTGCCTAAGGTTTCTTCAAGATGTTTTTGTACTGTTTTGAGCCGTTGAGTTGTCACAGTTAGCAGACAGTGTGTGGATTTATGTTTGTTAACAGAAATAAATGATAGAATTTCTGTAAGTGTTGTGAATGCACTGAGGTTACAATTCTGCATGGATGGTAAGATAATACTTACAACAAAATCACAGAGTGCTGTCATTTATTGAGAAGGTAATCTAATTAGTGGAAAAGAGTTGCACAATTAAATAACAATGAATCAGTGTTGCAGAGTGCAAGTAACCTCTGTAGATTTGCAATGTGAAAAAATGCACAAATCCTTTACTAAATGCGGTCTGGTGACACTGATTGGCTTTTCACGCTCACTGTCTGCACGTGTTTGCAAAGGGAAGTCTTCACTGTGTGTGAGTACTTTCGAAAGAACCATTTGGCCTGATATTAACTCCGGTTTTCACTCGTCTGTCGTGATTGCCGCTGCAAGACATAAGCTAGGACAGCTGATCTGTCTAAGATATGGCGTTTGTGGTTTCTGACTAAAAACCAACCGACAAGAAAAAAGTCCATATGTGAATGGCTATCCAGCGCAGTACAGCAGGTTGCAACACAAGCTATTCTGAACACGTTTTAAAAAAAGGGAACATGATGTGCAAATCCATGTTCAGCTGCTTCCAGTAACTCTTCCAGTTTAATCTCATCTGCGCGTTCAGAGAGAGTGTGTATGTTGAAACACAGCCATGAACTTTCCTAATCCTCTTACAAACTTTCAGCCGTTTCCATCGCGCATGTACAAAACTGCACAGTGTGCAACAGTTTAAAAACTATTTCTTAAGTTCTTATTATTTGCATTCAAAATGATCAATCGCTAAGTGCCAAATGCAAGAAAAACTGTCTATAAGAAAGAGTAAATGCTGTCACTTGTAGAGACATTATAAAGGGAGGCCAATCATTTACATTTAGTTGTATACTGCATGAATAATATCAATAAATGAAGCAATTGTAGTCCCACTTTACACTTAAAAGAGCCAATCGTGTTTATGCTTCAGCGTTTGGTCGATGTTCCAGTACACACTGGACTTTTGGGTTGATCTAAACAGCATTATTTTGTGTTATTCTATGTCTAATTGTATCACTGATTTAAAATAAATTATGTTTTTATTTTTTTAATTTTGAATTTAATGATTTTTTTTTTGTTCTGCATTTGTGAAGAGAGGGGCCGTGCAATAGTAAAAATAACTTTTTAAGTGTTTTACTTGATGAACGCCAAGTGGACTGACCAGCCTTCATAGGGACTATTCATAGGTTTATTTGCCAGTCAGCTAGTGACTTTGAGCTCCAACATAATACTAAGAATGATAATCTGAGACTAGTAGATTAAAGTACGTGTGACAGTCTGACCCTCACACATGTAAAAGACACAAATCCAACTGCCTAATAAAGAAAACTATTCTGACTTTTAATAACTTTTACCGGATAAAAAGTTTATCTAAGATAAGGTTTATAAAGTATATAATTTTTTTAATTATTGCCCACAAATAAGAAACCAAGAAAAAGTATGAAGAATGTTATCACTTTTGTGGCAAAGGTGCCACTTCACTTCACTGCTAAAAATCAGAAAATGGTCAAAAATATAGTCGCTGTATGAAATATTTCTAGCTGGTGCATTTTCTCAATTTGCAAAAAGAAAAAAGTTAGACCCTACTGATTACGTTAAAACAAAAAACGTGCTTTAGAAAAGGTTGCTTTGTTTTAAAGTAATGCAGTGCAAGAACAATGTTTTTCGCAGCAGAACATTTCCAGCATTAAAATTTAATTCACACCTAACGTTTTTAAGTAGAATGATCTCTAAATCTGGAAACTTGCCTTTTAAGGCAACATTGACGTCATGTGGATTTGCTACAAAACGCGTGTTTCTGAACAATATGTGTGACTGTGTCAATGGCATGTGATTGCTCAGATGGCTTTGTCTAAAAATAAAGCAAAGCTGGCTAAAATATCCCTACGGTATAAATACTCAGTCACCTACATTTGGCCTGCTTTGGATAATTCAGCTTACGTGACAAATTTCCCTTCGTCACTGTGAGTGTGCAGAGAGAAGCGTAGACACTCTGTGCTAAAATCCTTGCAAATTCAAAAAGTAGAGCACAGATTTCTTTCTCTTTCCATTCTGTCTGCATCCAAAAAAATCTCTTATTGAATCTAATCAATGTGTCTCATTTGCTTCTATATGCCTGGGGCTCTTTTACTTTGCATTACTATTTATATTTGCATGGCAATAGCCTGCAAAACAACTTGTCTGAAGCGAGATGAAAAAAAGGCAATTTGCAGAAAATTAGATTTTTAATCTCTTTGCAGTTCTGGCAAGCACTGATTTCTCCACTTTAATTGCTTAAATAGAACAAATATATTAGATTAGAGTTCACTGAATCTGCATATGACCCACACATTATTTATTTATTTACCAATGAGGGAAAAGCGGAGTCCATTATTTTATCCGATCAAAAAGACCTCTAGGCTGCAGAAAAACCAAGAGTGATTGTCTATCACATAAATGAGGAAGTCATTTCTATCACTCCGTTCCATCATCTGTGGGTCGCGTTTCTTTGGCGGTGTCCTCACTGTCTTTTGTGGCTAGTCGAAACTTTAAAGAAATATTGCTCTTTGGTCTATGCGTCAACCACATCAAACAGACCAGGTGATACACACTGTCTGTGTTCGGTCCTTAGAGCTAAACGCATTAAACTCTCTGCCCCCTCACATCTGCCCTTTCACATCTCCTCCCATTCTGTCTCCCATATGCTTCTGAATGGCCTCAGGGCTCTGTGCACTGCTTACACAGCAAACACACCGTAGACAAGGGAGATATACCACACAGAAGAGAACTTGCCTGGAAATAGCAGGGTGTGGGCACTAGAATGAGAGAAAGAGAGAGAGTACGGTGTACAGAACGAACAAAGCTCACAGCAACTGCTTTTACAATCAACCCATACATTACAACTGAAAGCATAACGATTGAGTACAATTTTGTTATATGAATATTTTTAATTTGAACCATCTTAATCAAATGAGAATGCATAGGTCATATTTTGTACGTGTTTAATACAGCTTAAAGGGATACTCCACCCCAGAATGACAATCTTGTCATTAATCACGTACCCCCATGTCGTTGCAAAACTGTAGAAGCTATGCTCATCTTTGGAACACAATTTAAGATATTTTAGATGAAAACCTGGAGGCTTGTGACTATCCCATTGACTGCCAAGTAATGAACACTGTCAAGATCCAGAAAGTTACCCTTTCAGTCTAATCACTTTGATGTTACATGGGAACACCCATGGATCAGGCCACGACTCTTGAGGCTGTGTTTACGCGGAGACCCCCACCGACAGGCGACATACTTTTCAAGTTTGTCAGCAGAGGAGTCTGCACGTAACCTTCCCCAACACGCTGGGGGCCAGATTAGCGCCCCACAAAGCTGCCAGTACTGAAGCAAGTCGTTGGGGGAGCAAAGCACATGACTTAACAGTTCTCACATGTGGAATTTTAGAAAATCAATATATCGATAACACACAGCCTTCTGGCTGACTGTGGAAATATTGAGGTTTGTTGCCACACCTACTGGGCGAAGGAGACCCAGAGGAGGCACAGCCGGAGCTACTCCGTTTTAGGTCCAACTGCGGGGTAGGGAGGACTCAGGTTCACTTAGTTAAGGGAAACACTGAGGTATTTAGGCGCACGGATCACGTGGGAGTGGCGCTGTCTTTAGTGAAGATGCAGGAGGACACGGCCTCTACGCGGAGGTCGGAAAATCTGGTGAAGGTGTTGGGTGTCGCCCTGCCTGCAGCCCTACATATATCTGCTAGAGAGGCACCATGAGCCAGGAGCGCATAGGACGAGGAGACACTTCTTGTTGAGTGAGCTCTCAGTCCTAAGGGGCAAGGCTCTCCCTGGTATAGATAAGCCAAGGAAATGGCTTCAACCACCCAATGAGCCAACCTCTGTTTGAGACAGCATTCCCTTGCTGTCCATCATAGCAAATAAAGAGCAGCTGGGACAGGCTCGATTGCGTACTTCACCAGTAGGACAGCAACCTCCGCACACAGGACGGCAGCATCGCTGTCTGAGCGGACAGTGGTATAGTGGATGCCGTGGTACCTGGGCGGGCGCCTGGCAAACTGAATCACATAGCCGAGGCATACCATCCGTATCAACTACCGCGAGGGGCTGGGAAGTGCTATCCAGGCTCCCAGCTGGGTTGCTTGGGTATCAAGGAAACGATGACTGCCGTGCCAGCAGTGGGGCAGCCAGTAGGGGGACAGGGGCAGGGACTGATCCCAGAAGGCTGTTTCAAAACCTGGGGAAGAGTCTGGCTGCATTGACCAGTGTTTACCTGCCTCCCTGGATCCCGCGCTGGCGACACAGTGCCCTGGGTCAGCATCTGAAGAGACAAAAACATTTGGGTCAAATGGGAACCTGTCATTTTTTTACCACTGTTTACATCTATGTGCTTAGTTGTGCATTAACACTTTGAATAGACCTTGATCACTAAATTTAATTTGGTCAAAATGTGATATTTGTATTTAACCTGAATGTAGGTCAGTGTGTCACACTGGAGACCACCAGAGTAGCCTTCTGTTTAATGCATTAGAGATCACCTTATCTTTAGAACAGGTGAAAGCACAGCTGCTCCTTCTATTTGTCCTAGTGTATGTGTGCATGTGTGCTCTGCAATCATTCTTCCCATTGAGTGTGTAAAGAGAGCACTGCTTTCATAGTTCAATACAAAGACACATGTTCTCTAAAATTGACTTCCATAGTATTTTTTTTGTCCTACTATGGAAGTGGTGATCCAAAACAGCCCGGTTACCTTCTTCAAAATATCTTTCTTTGTGTTCGGAAGAACAAAGAAAGTCATAAAGGTTTGAAACTACTCAAGGGGGAGTAAATGGTTTTGGGGTGAACTATTCCCTTAATTACATTACATTGATGTTGTATACATTGTATATTGAGAACTTTACAGAGGCACAATTTTTGTGTGTGTTTTTTTTTTTTGATGAAGCATACTATATTGTCAAGATTAGGAAACATAGCTTTATCTGTTTTTGAATTGTTGTAAGCTGTTAATCTTTTCACAGTTGTTTTCATTGAAAAGGATTAACTGCAATTTTAAAACCTCTGTTTCATTTGTTAACTTGTGTTGTGTTGGGGTCCACCTGATATGCAAATCCCTCGTAAAGATGCAGGCTTTGTGTTGGGCAGGCGCCGTGTCTAATACAAGGAGTAGGTGAAAAGAGACAACCCGAAATACATGCCAATAGTAAAACTAGATCCTAAAAGCCAGGTATGTTATCCAGAACAAGTTCAGTGTGATCTAATCTTGCACTGACATATCAGACAGCAGTAATAAGCAGCATGCTTTATTTGTTCCATCACTGATGGCCAGCATTCTGACAGCTCCATGCCGGAATGCAAGTGGGTCGGCAACCCCCAGCTCAGGATCGGAAAGCATTCCTCTCATGCCACCGAACTGAGCAGTGCTGACGCTGGTACTGAACAGGCCAGGGGAATACCCTGTGGGCTTTACCCATCTCTCTGATACCACAAATATTAACATTGGCCGCGTGGGTTGAATAAAACATTGTTGACATATTGAAACCAATGTTCAAATTTGGATCAAAGGCAAAAATCCTTAATGACTCACTGTTTTTCTTCACAGCTGTTCAGATTCAGTGCTATTCAATATAAATTTGCCTTCTTTATTTATGCATATTCATATTATTAATATTCATTTGTGTTCAGTGCACGGTGCAATTTGTAATAGTAATTATCTAAAGCACATAACCTGACGGGTTTATGTACAGGCAACGTCATTTGTTTACATCAAGGGATTTATGTTCTCTTGTTTTGTCCACAGGCTGAAAAACATATTCCAAGCTGCCTGTGCCACAACATCAACAGAGCTCTTTTGTTCTTGATCGTGACTTTCAATCCTAAAAGGATTGAGGCTTGTAGTGTGTGTGACATTGATTTGAACTATTAAGGACTCAACAATAAGATGGCCCAATAGCCCATGGCTAGCTTATGGAACTCTGTGTATATGTTTATTCTACAACTGTGTGTGTGTGTGTGTGTGTGTGTATATAAAACATAAAAAATAGAAAATCTTAAAACAGAAAATAACACTTCTTTCAAATTGCACAAATATTTCACAATATTATGGATATTTAGTATTTTAGATTTATTATTTTTTATCAAGTAAATACATCCTTGCTCTCGTTTCAAAAGCCAAATTAATAACTGAGTTAAATAAAATAAAATACCCTCCCAAAAAAAAAATAATACAAATAAAATTAAGATTTTTTTTTCTAGCGGGGTCAGTGGAAATGATACTGCTGGTTTCATGTCTCAAACTTTGTTAGCTGTTGCTAGATCATTTTAGGTTTCATGAAAATCCTTTGTGTGCTTCTTAAGTTTTGATTATGTGGTGTAACAACAAACCTGATCTGTGTCTAATGAGAGCAATCAAACATCACAGGAGACCAAACACTGCTTCCCTGAGGGTCTAGATCTTTCACACTGAATACACAACCATTTACATTATGTTATGAATAAATAATTTATGTTTTCATTCACCAACAGATGCAATGTCGGAAACGCACAATCAGAGACTAAATTAAGAGTCCAGTTATAACAATTACAGTAACCAGGGGGACTCCAAACACAGGACAAAGCCAAACACAACATCCTTTCAAATGGTTTGTTGCTTAATAAATGTGTTAAAGCAATATCATTAGTTTGTGTATTTATGCATTGTGAGGAGATTGTTTACTGAGTATGTGTACTCTGTGTATGGTGGTATGGCAAAGTGATTTGATTCATTTCAGAGCATGTTAATTGTCTCCTGGTTTTATTGGGTTTAATGGAAGAGGGAAGGACAGAAAGCTTTTGTCTTTTCTTTTGTGTTTTGTGTTCGTTAACCTCTCTAGTTGTAAATCGTTAACCAGATGACAGATTAGCAGCTGTTTATGCAGTGGTCTGAGTATTAATCTCCACAGCTGGGTGCTACTATCATCTACCTGGATGAGGCAAGGGGCAAGCCATGCAGTCAGAAAGAGAGAGAGAGAATCAAAACATGCAAGACCTACTTATGTTATTTAATTTGTGGCAGCTTGTCATCACCAGCTTTATGGGTGGCTGTCCCTATAGGAGGATAGATCGGGATTATGACAGAATCTCCTTGACAACAACATAATGGGCATGCATAATGCAAATAATCCTTCTGGAATCCTTGAGGAAGATGATGGAGGCCTCAGGAATAACATCCAGAGGTCTTCCTGTTTTGTGTATGAATGTAGAGGGTCACAACAGGATCTATTTATATGCTTAATGTGCACAAAAGCACTATATCTGTTATTGTATATCAGTGCATTTCTGAAAATCTGGAATACGTTTCGGACATGCATATAATTCAGTGGTTTGGTTTCAGATCCAGATTTTACATTGTTGAGACCGAAACGTTATACGAAGATCTGTAAAAAAAAAAAAAACACTTAAAATCAAACTGTAAAAAAATAAATTGTTTTGCATTACAAAATTAGTAAAATTTCAGAAAGGCTATTTCGTAGGTCAGATATTGACCATTAGCAATAATGAGAGGCGCAATGGCAGGAAAAAATATATATATTTGTATAAGAAGTCCCCTCCCCAACTTTAAGAATCAGAAAAAACTGCATCCAGATCAACCACTTGAACAAGTATTCATGTATATAATATATAAAATAATGTGTTTATAAAAAGGGTTTAATTTTGAATTATAGATACAAAAAATTCAGTATTAAAACAAAAAGAGTTAATAGAAAGTCTCAACAATTATAGGAAAACAAACATGACTGTATCCCTTTGAGGCAATTAGTAGAGGTGGTAATTGTGTCATCAGGCAAACAGAACGCAAAAAGCAAGTCATCCTGCCACTGCAAACAAAAGTCAATAACATTATTATTATCCAAATTTTTAACATCAGAATTATCCGAGTTAGGTAGTCACACAGCTAAAGGGTTCCCCTCTTTGCATGAGTGTGTATCCGTGTGTGGGCACATCTCCGTCACTGTTGACTCTTTTGCGTACATGAGAATAAGGTTATCCGAAATGCCTCTCATCTCCGCACATAACAAAAATTGCACCCCCTGAATGCGTCTACAGAAGAATACCCAGTGGAGATGAAAAGGTCCACTCATTGCCCACTCTGCTTCATAAATACTGACTTTTTTTTTTTTTACGTCAAGAGAGCCTGCAGCACAAACAGTGAAGACGCTATTTGGGCTTTTCAATGAATGAGGCATGAGACTGAAACAGAGGAATATTTGTTTCATGGCCCTGTAGCAGATTCTTTTCTCTGACAAATAAGTGTTTGATTAGACTTTCTTGCTCTTGTTAATGCATACACGGTACACACTGCAGAAAATCATTTTCCTAATCTGTTTTCTGGTATAAAAGTATAAAAATAACATTTTTACTTAAATGCCTAAAAGATGAAAAAGGCCTATGTTCAAGATATATCCAAACAATTTATCATTACAATTCTCAGGAGATTTTAGAATGGATATGATGGTGTTAATGTATTTGGTCTTGGTGAAATAGATCTTTTACGCTGCTGGTGCTGTTGCCTTTTGCTGTAGTTGTACATTATCGCTGCTACTGAAAAGCAAGTACATGTACTGCCAATACCTTTGCAGATATAGCGTTTTGAATATTTAAGACATACTGCTGCTGCGCAAAAAAGCACATATAATAACCTTGCATATCAGGTGGAGCTGGGGGAGGTGGAGGGTTTCAGAGGAACTTTTAAAAGCATGCTGCAGACTGCTCTTTAGAATGTTAACCATCTATTTAAAAGCTCATTGGCTACATTTGCAACCTGAACCAATCAGACTGTGCCAAGTAGTTTATATCTGTGAATATCTTCATTTTGCATGAACGACTCATCAGCCTGCATCTATAGTTTCATGGCAGAACTTGAAATTTTATGTAATGCAGCTTCTCAAGTAAATGCATGTGGGCTTTAAAATCATAAAACCTAATGTGATATTTGCAAAAGAAACTTTTTGCATGCTCATAAAAGTTTTACCTGTGCCTCTGTGTGCTCAAGAAGAATGTCCCTATTTCTGTGTGCACAGTAAAACGGCTCTAAATCTCTGAATGTATGTACTTGAAAGCACTATTCTGGGATTATCGAATCAATCTTTAAACATGTTCTGTATTGTTGAGCTGAACTGTCTTGAACTCCATGTAACTGTAAGTGAGAATCTAAATGTAGATGCTATATTTACCAGCACCATAAAGATGAAGCCACTTCACTTTTTTTTTCCATTTCAAAGTGCTTGCCGATAGAACATTAAATCATAATTTAAGAAGCAAATTGGATGTTTACATGGAATTATAAAAACTAATTTTCCTTCCTGAAAGGATAGAGCACATTGTTCCCTACTTTCCGTCATCTTTCTTTTTCCAATCAACAGGTTCCAAACAATAATAAGGACTTAAAACCAAGGTAATATATTTATTGAAATCTTGAAATAGTTTGCTTCCCACATCTCTCCCACAATTCAAACATAACCAGAGCAAGGCCAAGGAGCTTGTTGAGCAGATATAAATAACTTACATTCAAACATGCTGCATTAGGCTTCCAAAAATCCTAAACGGAGGAAACATGCAAAATCATAATTGATGACGGGAGGTAATGCAGGCTGCGTTAGAGAGCTAGAGTGAGATATTTGTGTGGTATTGTTTACTACAGTTGATAATTGAGATAAATACGTCTTGTTATTTATGACTAAGGCACTCAGATATAGGAAGAGCAAGAATTGTGTAGAAACCATGGATACTCCTGCAAGCCCATGATGTAAAAAAAAACAAAAAACAAATATAAACAGTTGTAGCAAATCTAAAACTGACAAGAGGAGCTTATTTAAAACTTTGTTTTGCTGTAGAAAATATGGAATAAAGTAACTATGCATTAAAATGCTGAACTGGTTATAGAGGATTCATTATTAGGCGGTATTAATTACACTTTCTTTTACCAGCATTCACCTCCGTTCTCAAGTGTAAACAACATGTGCTAGATCGTATTTCCAGCTCAGTGGAGCAGCAGAGGACACGTTCAGGCACTGCTGTCTGTGCCACTTTTGTAACTGTGCTTATACAACCTGACTTCAGACGGCCGTCAGGTGGGAGAGCACAGAGGTCATGACATATAAGACGCTCAGAGGGTGGAAAGCAAACAGCAAAACAGCAGCTTTCAAAGCCTCAAAATGATGGTTAGCGCTTTTATAGGTAAATACAACTAGGAAACTTGGTGAAGTGGTTCACTTTGTTTTAGTCTTTAGTATTACTTCCATTGTTGTTTGTATATAGTGGTGTTTATGGTGACATTGAGGGATATTAAAGCAATCTAACAATTTTCAATAAATCAAATCAATCAAATCAAATCGATTTTCAAAAGTTTACTTGTATTTATTATTTTTTTAATATTTCATTAGATATGTGTTTGGGGTCAATAGGACTCAAAAAAAAAGAATGCTGTCAAAAGATGATTGCAATTAATCGTTTGACAGCACTAAAATTAATAGACATTCATGATAATTGTACCATGAATTCAATTAAAATATTAAGTTGCATAACTGTTTTCCATATTGATAATAACAAGAAATATTTATTGAGTACCAAATCAGCATATTAGAAAGATTGCTGAAAAGGCTGAACATTCTGTTGAGAATCACTAGAATAAGTTATTTTTTTAAAGTATATTAAAAGGAAAAGAGTTATTTTACATTGTAAAAATTTTACATGTTGTACATATTTCACAATATTACTGCATTTTTTTATCAAATAAATGCAGCATTTGTGGGAAAAAGTCTCACAGACCCCAAACCTTTGAAAGCTGTATATATTGTCATTACTTAAAACATATTGTATGTTATTTGGAAGTTTTGTAGACATAACGTACCGTATCGGCTACATCTTGGTTTATGTGAGGAGTCCGTTGTTTGGCTTTACAGTATGTAACAACTGTCCTTTATACCATTATCTCTAGTCCTTTAGCTAGACTTGTTTTATTGTTCAGTAGACATGAATAAACCACTGTATACAGTTTCCTCAAAACATCCCTATAGTATCTGATAAGATTTTTAAGCATTTGATAAGATGGCTGTCTTTACCTGCAACAAACCCAACCCAAATCAAGTCTGAAAAGAGAAATAGCTCTTTTTAAAGAGTCTTTGTGTTTATGTCTTTGATTTGAACTGATAAAAAAGCATTTCTGTTTCACATAAACCTTTTGCTCAACAGTCATTGCTCTGTCCTGCAGCCTTGGCATTTTAATTGTCTTTCATAAAAAGCCAGAACAGGGGCCAAGTGTGGAGTCCAGCACGTTCATCATAAACTGCGATAAACCCACATGAAACTGGAGCACTTTTACAGCAGCTGTCGCGTGCAGCTGGTAACAGGAGAGCTGACTCCAGACCCAAACATGTGGCGCTACCTGTCCATTTCAAATTTCATGCACACAAGGCAGCTGCCAGGGCTCTTAAAGCAAAAAATACAGGCAAGGGCAGACTGTAAGAAACGGTCATCAGCCCAACTAACCGTCCTCGGGGATGGTTAACATATGTCTAATCACATCAAGCTGGCTGAGGATGGACAGTGGCACTGACACTTACAGTGGGTCAAAGGTCAGATGTCATGCCATAGCGTTTCTTCAGAGAAGGGACAGAATTTAACTGTCGATAAAACATTTTTGGGCATTTATGATTCTGAAAGCTTATGATTAAATTAGTATTCCCAGAGACACAAAAACAAAATACATTACAGATGTCCTCTCATCTGAACTGTCCATTTCAGGTCTTGGAGACTTGTCTAAGGAGTTGAAGAGTTAATTCAAGTGTGTGTGATTAAGTAGAGTTTGGAAATGTGTGAGGTTGCCTGCAGGAACAGGGTTGGAAAAAACTGGCTTGAATTATTTAAATTAGTTTTCTAGATGAATATAATTTGAGCCTATATGGATTTTTTTTAATGAGAAATAAGATGGCTTTGAAGAAGATTTTTGTTAACCCTAAAACACAATACAACGCAGTTCAAAATACGGGTAAAACAAGGAATTCCTTTATAATAATCTATTAACATTAATTTATTAATTATACATTAACATTAATTTTATATTAATTTTGTTTGTTTTTACATTGTTCAAAAATATAAAATGTTTCATAATACCCCAAATTATTTTAATTTTATCTTTACTTATAAAAAAGTAAATTACCGTAAGTGTAATTTGTAACAGTAAATTGTAAGGTCATTTATAGGTTTTGCTACTTGTACTGAAATAATAAATAAATGATTTACTTTCCAGAAAATTACTTTATATAGGTTAGGCTATTGTACTGTATATTAAAGTAACAGCAAACCAGTTAACAGTAATCAATTTTTTTTACCGTAATTTTAATAAAAATGCTTTTTTTTTTACAATGCACATATACAGTGCCTTGCAAAAGTTGCTGTCTTATGTACAAACTGCTTTCGATTACTTTCCCCCCACATCAATCTACTCCTACTGCCATAAATCATAACTGTACAACAAAACATCTTTGCAAATGTATCAAAAATAAAAAAACTGAAAAATTTCATTGCATAAGTATTAATCTTGGACAGATTAAATTTATCTCAGGAGCATTCAAATTCAACTGAAAGAGTATGATTTGAAAAGGCACTCAAGTCTTAATAAAAGGCCTAACAGCTGATAATGCATATCAGAGCAAAAACCATGCACTGAGGTCAAAACATGAAGGGGTAAGAATACTCAACAAGGCACTCTAAAATTACATTTTTTGCAAATGTGTGCATCTTCATCTGAGCCATGACATACTACAGTCAATGATATCAAGATGCTTGTTGCAGTTCTGACACTCGTGCGTTTTTGAGATTGAAACGTCCCTCTTTCATCCACAAGAGCTTTTAAATAAAGCTTTACCCCTGACAATAATTACATTAGATCAGTGATTCAAGAACCTCAATCATCTCCTCAAAGAAAAGGTTATTCAAAAAGTGTGATCAAAGAGATTTCAGATTGTAAGTTGTCTTTTATTCTCCAAAGACTTCAAAGAGCGATGTCTTACAACAGTTATGTCTCAAAATAAAGGACTATAACGCTGTGGACAAACACTACAAAGATTGGACTCATTCATGCTATAGTTTATGCTCTTTTTATGTTTCTGCCCACCATCTTTCTTTCTGTCTCACTTTACTTTACTCACTCTCTCTTTGTGTAATGCAATGACAGCATGGTGAGTCAGCTCCCTTTAAGAGCGCTGGACTTTCCTAGCACTGCTGTGATACCCGAGCGCTGTGCAGAAACAGGCAGCACTTCCCGTCAAGCAGCTATCGCTCATTAACCCTCACCTTCAGCTCACTGTTCACACTCTTGGGCAAATTTTCCCTGTCCCTGCCTGAATGCTTCACGCCTCTCTCTGAATTCACCTCGTGCCACGCTGAGCAGTCCAAACAGTAGACGGAGGGGTGCGTGTGCTATCAGTCCACCGAGAGATTATGCCACACCCGGGTCTGACTGTCTTTCACATGCTCTTGTGAGCAGGGAGATGTGGAAAAAGTCTCTCTGCATGGACTGATAACTGTACGAGAAAAGTAGATATTGCTTGAAAAATTAATCGCAAGTCATTGCGAAGGGACACTGATGAAAGATAGTAAACAGTAAAGGTTACATGAGCTCACTGGTTTTTTTCTCTTTCAATGTTTGGATTGCTAAATCTGTCCCTCTTAAAGGGACATCTTATCCTAAACTGAAATGATGTCATAATTTAGAAACCAATTTTAAATATTTAGTAAATATGATATCAGGCTGTCAAGCTAAAAACAAAAAAGTGTCTAGTTTCTTCTCATACCTTACCTTTTAGGGCCTCCAATTATTATTTTAATTAACAGAAAATGTTATCTTTGACCCATTTTTAATACAATTTATTTTGACAATGCAAGCACCATTTTTTATCAGATGTAATATGTGCACTTCTTCTGTTAATGGCTATTATTCTGTTAAATATTAGTATATATTTTGTATTTATTTCTTTATTTCCTTATTAGAAAAGATATTAATTTGTAAAGTGTAAATCAAAGTGCCTTGCAAGTATAAATTTTCCCCATGTTTTGTTATGTTGCTGCATTAAACTGCTTTAAATTACATTTTCCACAACAATCTACATTGCATAACCCATAAAGACAAAGCAAAACATGAATTGTCACAACTTTGAAACAACAACAAGAACAAAACAACAACGCTGAAATAAGTACATTGCATAAGTATTTAGCTGAAGCACCTTTGCAGCTTCGAGTCTTGCTCATCAGCAATTTGGCAATTATCTGCCATTCTTCTCCTCACCTCTTAACCTCTCATAATCTTTCAGGTTGGATGGGTGCAGATGCACATTTTCAGGTTTCTTCAGAAATATTTGACTGGGTTCAGGCCCAGGCTCTGGCTCTGACTGCTTGCTGTGTGCTTATGTTCATTTCCCTGTTGGAAGGTGAAGCTTCTGGCCAATCTGAGGTTTTGGATGCTCTGGACTATGCTATCTCAATGTTTTGGTACAATGAGCTTTTCTTTACTTTTAGGAGATGAGCAGTGCCTGGTTTCTTTCAGACAAGACGCTTGGAATTGAGGTTCATCAGACCACAGAATGTTATTTTTCTCAATCTGAGGGTCCTTTAAGTACTTTTTTGTGTGTTTTGATATATCTTCACTTAAGATAAATTTAAATTCAAATTTAGGGCTCCTAGATTTTTGCCAAGAGTATTTCACTAAGAATTTTAGCACTAAAATTGGTTATGTAATAACTATTAGCTAAAATGTTTTACTGCTGTTTAGGCAAACTCTTGGTGTTAAAATGAAATGTTTTGTGAATATGGGCCTGGATCAGTGGAGTGTTGCAAGGGATATTTTTGCTTCTTCTCTTCTTCTCATATGATCAATGGAGCTGAACTTGAGTGATCATCAGGTTCTTGGTCTTTATTCTAACCAAGGCCCTTCTCAACTAAATTTACCAGATTTGTTGGTTGACGCAATCCTGTTTCTGTGTTCCACAGGCAGTTGACCTCAGGGCTTGGATTTTGCTTTGATGTGCATTTTCAGCTGGGCTTTTTGCCACAGGGATTTTTAACAAAATGTAATATCTAGAATTAATACGAAGGCTCTTACTATTAGGATAAAAGCACTTCTACAATGTAATTTTATACATACATATATTTATTTATTTTAATAAATGTTTTTTGCTTTCCTATTATTGTATTTGAAGTGTAGATGTAACTTAAGGCTGCAACATGAAGCGTGGGGAAAATAAAAGGGTATGAATACTTTTGTAAGGTACTGTATATAAAACCATGGTAATATTTTTAATATTAATTAAATTAATTAAACTGAGATTTATACTTCATCTAAAAGCTGAATAAAGATGTAGGCCTTTAGGTTTGATATAGGCCTGTTGTTTATTAGGATCAGACTACAATTGGCAAAGAAACAACTATTTAAAAATCTAGAATCTGAAAGAGCAAAAAAAAAATAAAATCTAAATATATCGAAAATCACAAATGAAGTAAAAAAATTGATTGAACCATATTTACAGTAGGATATTTACAAAATATCTGCATGGAACATGATCTTAATAACCTAATGATTTTCTGCATAAAAAACATTTTAAACAATTTTCAAACATAAATGTATTGTTGGCTATTGCTACAAGTATACTTGTGCTATAAGACTGGTTTTGTGATTCAGGTTTCAAAATTATAAATGTATAAAAAATATTAGATTTAATATTATTATATTTATTTGCTGTATTTATTTAAACAAATAAAAATGCAAACTTGCAAAAAGTGGAGATTAGTGGAAATTAATGTTTGTTTATTATTAATACATTTCTTTTAAATGTGTGTTCCTGATTGGCATCTCAAACACAGATTGGGTGGGACAGAACATTTTTAACGCAGTCACTGCATGTTTTTTCAGTGTATATGTACACACACACAGGACCAATGTGCTTTCACTGCAGTAAATGAAAGCGGTAGACGTCCAGACTTCATCAGATACTAGAGGCAGGTAGATACTCGCTCTGATCTCAATCACAGAGCACTGTGTGCTGTTATGGGTGTAAACAGAGCAGACAATAAACAGTCACTCAGTTCAACAAATTGTCTTTGTTTGGGATGTCAGAAGTGTGCCCTTTGTCTCCTGTTAATGCATCTGTCATGGAGCACTGATAATAATCTGCAGCGTGTGTCACAGGTAAACAGCAGGTTGCTGTATAGAAGGCAATGAAACACCTTTGTGTTTTTGTGACAGGTCACAGTCCAGCTGTAGTTATTTCCGTCTGACAGCTGTCCTGATGTAGAATTAACAGGGCTGAGTGCAAGTTCATGCTTTGTTGGACAGACCAGCATAACACAAATGAGTTCAATAACACAAGCTGTGCTTGTATTCTGGTATCATAACCAGGTTTTTTAACCAGCCTAACCTCCTTGCTCAACCAGATTTATAGATGTACTTTGCCAGTTGACCTTTTAAGCTGGAAAAAGCACTGCTATGCCGCTCCACCTGCATGAACCAGCATGGAAAGTCATGCCTAAATAATCCTGTCTTAAGTCTTTTGGGTGAATTACCTTGTTTCCAACATAATGACAAAACAGTAGTACAAATCATCCTCATCATTATCCTAGTTTATTATTAATATAATTATTTTAGCTACAATATATTGTTATTTTTCTTTTATTACAATAAAATAATCATCATATATGTTGCTTTTATTACTATTTTTATTACATTAATAGCGTTAATGCAAATAAATTGCAATATAATCAGTAATTAGTAATAAAATTAGTAATTAGTAATCAGTAATATTTTTACTATTGCTACTGCTGCTGCTTTAATACACTTATTTAATTACAAAAATTATAATTATACATTGTTATTCTCATTTTAATAACATTTATTGTATTTTATATATTACAAATAGAATATCATAATTTTGCAATAATGTACTTGCAATAAAATAATAATCATGCATGTTGTTATTTTAATTATGTAGATGCAATAATACATTCATAAAATATATTATTATCATTAAAAATTATTTTAGAATTATACATTTCTTGCAAAACATAATCTTGCGTTGGTGGTTGTTACTTTAATTAGGTAAATGTATTGCAATTATATGAATAATATTAACAATAATACTTCAATTATAATTATTATACAATAATGTTACTTAGATATACAGTATGTACAGGTAATTTATTGCATTATAAAGAAGTAATATATTGTTATCATCTTTATTATTATTATTATTATTATCATTTTTATAATAATAAGTGAAGTTTTTGCAAATAAACTAATTTCGAGTAGGAGCGCGGTCGATTAATCACAGCTTGCACCACATCACCTAATCAATCTCCTCATTACACCGGTCCAATCAAATCCCCTTCTACCCACTATAAATAGCCCATTCTCTTTCCTTCCACGTCCCGCCTTTTACACATTCTTCGGAATCGCACGACCGAAACACATCTTCGCTGCCTTCCTCTACGAGGACCAGATTCCTCAGCCTGCCTTTACAAGAACCTGCTACCGCTCTATTTCAACACTCACCCGGTCAGAAGCTCTACGAGAGACTGCGGCTTCCTATTTGAGGCCTTGCCCGCGCGTTCTCAGATCCCTTTAATCGCGCCATCCGGCAAAGCTATTCAAGTGAAAGAATCCTCATTACTTACCACTCGCCAGCCCGCCGCTATTTCCCTCAGCCCGGAAGCAACAAGTCCAGCGTTGCAACTTCCCTATCACAAACAGCAAGGTAGCGCGGAACCGGCAGGCG
>JAUCNO010001851.1:13290598-13307971 GCA_032353835.1 Enteromius viviparus
AAAAAAAACATAGAAACTGGAAATATGCAAATAAATAAAATGTGAACAATTTATATATTTTTATATTTTCAAATATAAACACAAATCTGAGAAGAATTTCATTTTTGCAGTATATTAGAGATAAAGAATATACCCCTCATACATGTTGCATTGAATGGTAAATCAGTAAACTGTATCCCTGATGTTGTTTGTTTTTTTCCCCCTCATAACACTGATAAATATGTTTGTTACAGCACTGCAAGATCTGTGCACTAAGAGGTACAATAAAAGTTGCAACAGTCCTACAGTAAAGCTCTGATTGGCTAAAAGCTTAGCCTGTCTCCAAAGCAACAGTGTATCTCAGGGCAAACACATCCTATTCAAGCATCTTCAGTGTGCTTTGTCTCAGAGAAAACAAGATTAAGTTTATGCATTAAATGGTCTTGAACTTTGGCAGCCAGAGAAACTACACTGAACCCTAACATGATGACCATTGTCATTTGTACGCTTTTTGTGCCTTAAAAATACACAAAGTTACACATTAACTTAACTTAAATGTTTTTAAAGTGACCGTTTAAAGACACCTTTGAAGACTGAGAATGAGAGCGATATCCAAAATCAATACCGCAATTTGACCTGTGGCGCACGACCCGGTTTACTTATATCAAAGGCGATTCCTCTGACGTTAGGAGCTGGTCCCAAGAATGCAATAGGTAAATGATAAACACAAATGACATCAGAGGGCTGGTAAACTCTGCTCACCCCTTTTGAGCTAAATAAAAACAAGCTTAATCAAAACACCTCTTTGATCCAAAACAATAATAACTCCTGTTCAAAACTCCTTCTCTTTGACACAGTTGAGCAATCTTTCAACAACCAATCAGAGCTCTGTTACCACCAGCAACAACCCGTACACCAGCAATGCAATGGATCCTGGTTTCTGATTGGTCAAAACTCCACAAGCACTCAGCTGGCTGCCCCTCCCTCAACTCTCTCTCATCCACACAGATTAAGCAACATCATCAAAACAAGGAGAGCTTAGCTTTGTTTTCCTGCAGTAGCATGGCTCCACTCAACAACAGTGGGCTGTGTTTTGCTATTTGGTGATAAAAGAGTCTTCTGAAGGCAGGAGGAAAGCAATAGGACAAATCCTTGTTGCCAGGGTTACAGCGTTCTTTGAGGAAGCAGGAATGATGATATCGGGTGTAATATAATATGTGCTGCTGAAAGCAGGGTGTTGCATCAGATACATTAAGATTCAACCGTACTGGAAAAAAGTTTGTGACTGGTAGTGCATATTAAAGTTAAAATCGTGTGACTGTTCCACCAAATATCATCCTGTGCATGTGATGGTGCAATATCAAATTAACATACTTAATGCTTCATGCTTATTGTTTTCTTTGCTCAGAGACCAAAGAAACTTGAAAACTGTAAGAACTTTGAACTTTCATGCAAGTAGAATATAGTATTATATATGCTGAACGGGTATTATACTGTATATGTTTAACTGTTATTTTTAACTAATTGCTTTTTAGTTCATTTGTAAATAATATTTTATATTATTTAGATGCATTTTTATTTACTTTATTTTTTTACTGTTTACATTTGCATATGCATATTTTGCACATTATATTTTAATTTTAAATATTTTATTGGCAATATTTTGATTTCCATTAATATTCATAGAAATATTATTTACATTTATTTTAATTTATTTATTATTACCTTAAAAATGGTCAAATAAATGTTTCATTAAAATATGAACATATATTTGCATAAAGCCTTGTAACCTGATAAGTAGTTTTATGTTTAACTTTATACAGCATGTGCAATCTCTGTTTGACTAGTCAAAGGATGTCAACTATAAGCTACTAACTAAAGAGAGGGAAACCTCTCTTCGCAGGATCTATGTCAATACCAGACTGACATTTCTGGGAAGGAGAGAGAGGGCGAGAGAACATGCTTTGAGTGTCTCACTGTTTACTATTGCTTGTTTGGACATGTCAAGGGCATCGGTTGGTGACCCTGACCTTTCAGATCCAACTGTCAGGAAAAAACTTTTTCCATCCCACACTGAGCAGCTTTAAAATTTAATTTTCCCTTTTCCTCTTTGACCCATTTTATTTTGTTGTGCTCTGTACCCTTGCCTGTGTGCAAAAGGTGCAGAATAAAATAAAAAGAACGTAAGTCACCTGTAAGTCGTTTTGATCTATGAATCACGTCATTTGGTTGATCACACTGCAATAGCTGTTAAAAAGTATTTGTCTTTCAGTTGTCTCTTTCTCAAATAGCAAATGTCTTTGATGACAAAGCAGGTGCATTTATGAAGCTTAGACCATCATAAAGATCTGGAGTCAGTGAGGCTTCTAGACTCCTTTGATACCCTTGTGTAATCCTGTTAAACTCTCTAGCTTCTTGCACTAAGACAGTTCTATCTTATCCTGTTGGATTACAGAACTATCCCTAGTGAATTGAAAAGGTCCTTTAATCTGTTTCTCTGAATCAAGCATAGAAAACAGTTAGTGATATTGTTATATTGTTAACTTTAAACATTCCTCTTATCTGACAGACTAGACTTGTTCATGTGTGCTTACGTTTGTCTTGGTGCAGTGGAATAATCAATGACTGCATAGAATACAGCTAGATAAAGATGTTATCACCGTAAAAATGTGACTCAAATGTCCTATTATGTTCTCAATTATCTGGTTTAGGTTTTTGCATTAATGTTTGGTTTCAGTATAAGATGCTTAGAGCTTCTCCAGAGGTTTCCTATTTTATAGTGTGCTCCTGCTATGAGCTGAGTTAGTCAGAATGCTTTGGGTAACACGGCTGCTAAAAACTCTTTGCCTATATTTATCCTGACACTTTCTCTTGTTCTCTGCTTCCTTATGTGACCATTCACATAAAGGCATTTGCACTTAATGGTGTATTTATACTGCAGCAGGAAAATGCTACAACACCTAAACCAATAACAACTGCAGTGATTCCAATGTAAATAATCTGATTTACACACTAAATCCAGCAGAACCACCAGTGCAATCTGCATATTATAAATGCAGACTTATATTTGTGAAATTCAAAGCTATTTGCTGCCAATCCACTCCTTCGATGCATAATCTTTAGCATTTCTTAATATTTTGATGCTATTGTTGCTTTCCCTGGTCCACTGTCAAGTACTGAAGTTAACAGTGTGCCTTAAAACCATGCTTTATTTTACATTCCTCAAAACGGTGCATTCTTAAAGTGTAGAGTGAATGCTTCAAAGTCACATAATTATTTGGGAAAAATTGGGAGAAATACAATCATTTCAATAAGAATCTTTACAATCCGAGGCTGAAATACATTGCAACAATGTTGGATATTTTGTACCTGTGAGATTTCACCAAAATGATGCTAAAACTGAAACGTTATAGCTTATAAATAGCTCAACTTACAGAAAACCATTGTTCCTGAGAGTTTTAGTCACTCTAATAACGCCTCAAGAATTTCACCTAATACGTCTCTTTCTCGGCCTCTGAATATCTTGAAGACATTTCTTGCGTTTTTGTATGGAAGCTATGTGAGAGTTTTTAGTTTTTTTTCTTAAACTCCATATGTAGCTCGCATTTGGCAATCTGCCGTACCTGCAGTGGCATCTGCCACAGACTTTCAAATATCTAAGGCATGTGGAGAGGCACATAGTGCTGATATCTCAGCATACCTACTGCATTTCATGTCTGTATACAGACTAAACGTGTCTGTACTGTTCTGCAATTGATTCTGATATTTTGTAGATGTCAGATCTGCATTCTCACATATCTGCCATACATGCTTATACCAACATATTTTAGCAGCGCAGCCAAATTTGTGACCATGCCTCTCCCACAATGACGGCATAGCACACATGACTACAAAAGATAACCCAGAAATGCCAGGAATTTTGATACCGTCTTCCACCCTGCAGTACTGCCTTAATAGTAGATCAATGAAAAGGAATGCAGAACAATCTGAGCAGCATGTGACCCACTAATATCCTGGTGTGCCCTCCACTCATACTGACTTTCACTACAATGTATAAGCATGCACACATCACTTTTTTTTTAACTTCCAAGTTTCAATGTTTCAATATTGTTCTGATTATTATAAGCACATTGTGTATTTTGTCATCTGCAGCTTTAAATGCAGGACTAACCCTAAGTCCAGAAACATGGTAAAAACACAGGTAAAAAAAAGTCCATGTGACATCAGTGGATCAACTTAAGTTTTGCGACGTTAGGAGAATACTATTTTGCACAAAAAAAACAAAAATAACATCATATACTCAACCATTCTTCCCCCACGTTTTACATCTTCTGCCATTTAAGAGAACGTTACTGTGCAAGCGTACATTTTCCTCTTGGCGCAGATTATGCACGTGTGTGTGCTTTCACCCGGATGTAAACAAGGCTGATTACGTCAAATATGGTAAATCTAGTATATGGTGTGTTAGACTGATGGAAGTCATGGGAGACGAGTAAATTATGTTATTTTAGTTTAATTTGCACAAAAAAAGTATTCTCGTATAATCGCAAAATTGAGGTTGATGCACTGATGTGTTTTTGCTACGTTTCTGGATCTGGATCATATCAGTTGTATTGCTGTCTATGGAGGGTCAGATGGCTCTCTAATATCATCAAAAATATCTTACTTTGTGTTCTGAAGATGAACAGCGGTCTTATGGGTTTGGAACGACATGGGGGTGAGTAATTAATGACAGAATTTCCATTTTTGGGTGAACTAAGCCTTTAAAGAATTAGAACAATAATTAAAACATCATCGTTATAGCTATCACCATTCATGTGAACAGCCACATCTGAAGAGCTTGTTCACATAAGCATTGCATTCATGGAATTACAGTTTAGTCACATTTACAAAAATCCAGAGGCAAAATGTAGTCATTTCAGTTTAGATTTGCATGAGTGCATAATAATTCCACCTGCGAATTTCACAGCAGAATCATTTGGTCACATTTACCAGTATATAGCTGCTTGGTTTTATAGGGACTCCTGTGTGAGCTGTGTTTCATGCATTTACATTATTCAGGACAGACATCTGAATTTTTGTTCTTTTTTCTTTTTTTTGTGGTCCTGACCCTGAGTCTACCATCATGACCATATGGGACAAAATGTAACACTGAAGGGCATCTACAGTTCAAAGAGTTCAAAACAGCACTTTCAGAAAAAGCTTATGTCTACTCTCATATCTACTTTCTTTTCTGCTGTCTACTCTCAAACCCAAAACTACTTTCATTTCTTTACATTTCGTTGTTCCTGAGTCACTAGACACAAAGAACACCATGTCTGTGGCTGGTGATCAGAGTAAGCGTTAGTGCTAACAGATGCCAGTACTACTGTCTGGACTGAGTCACTATAGCTTCAAGGCTTACAAAGGAGGGGCAACATGTGTGCACTGCAGACATCGAACCAGCTGCAAAGTGGTTTTTCAGGGTGAAGTGTTTTTTTCTTGGTGTTTTGAAGCCTTGTGCACCTGTGAACAATTTTTTTTTTTAAATCGGTGGGGAGCAACAAGTCATTGCAGTTTACAAGGTGGTGAATAGTCTAATGCAGAAACTCTGAAACTCACTTTGTGCATTGGGAAGTTTGGTAACCTTTCACTCATGTTTCCTGAAAAGTACTGTGTGGAATTTACTGTGTGGTTTTCAAAGAAGGTCTCATGGTCTCTGAGAAAAACGCTACGCTTTGGGCGGAAATATGATGAGAAGTGCATTTCATATTGACAGCATGTGAGGGCCTGTTGCTAGTCACATGCAATGCACTCTCCACTGAGCAGGTGACAGATGTGTGAGTTGCTCAAGTCAGGCAGTGAATGCAGCAAGTGACCAAACAGAGGAAGGCAGACATATTACAACACGTTTAATAAAAAAGGTGATAAATCTGTCAGTTTAAAGGAAACGATGTCTAGATTAGATACAGTTCTCTTCCCAAAAAAAGCAGTTCCGATTGCACCTCTGAAACAGACACATAAAGTCTTTTTTTTTCTTGAAACTTGGCCAGCTGTGATGAAAAAGACAACAGGCCATTTTTGATTGGTTTTTAATTGCTCTCTGGTTCATAGTTAGGATGCACACATATTCCCAATTCTCCCAATTAAGATATTTATTTGTATTAAAGTAGAAACAAGGCACGTGAAACTACTTTCAAAGAAAAAAGTTTCTGGTTGTTTGTTACTAGAATGACCTGAAGGGGATCTCCATTGAACCTCCAATGCGATTGACCCAGTTTCTTGACTTCAATGCATTAGCTGCCATTAGTTAATGAATATAAACTGCAAAGATCAAGTACTGTCCGCGGGAGTGTAATATTCTCTTTGTGAAACCTCTCTCTGCCGTTCTTTGTTTTCAAAAGCAGGTGTGTGTTGCTTTGTACGTGCATGAGCTTAGCTTTCTTGTCGGTTGACTTTTAAGTGCACAAAGACTTTTCAGGCCCTATACCTGAAATGCTCTTTTAAGTTTGGATACACATGCTCCGGGCATTTGTCATCGGTACACAACACCTGGTGCAAGTATTTGCTGTTAAACAAATGCAGCTTTCTGTTCAGAAAATTTCCAGTGATGTAACTTTGAAAGACTGAGCACGAGGCTGACTGGAGAGATTAAACAAACCACAAATGAGTAGCTGTCTTACTGGTAGTTTTAGAACCCTTTCTCTAGTAAACCACAAACCATTTTCACACAATGAAAAGCTGAGTAGACTCAGTAAAGCAAGAAAATGGGATTCCTATTAACTTGCTGCTAATGTAGTAATGTACTGTGCAATTTGTTTTGTATTCAATTGTATAATTTTAATAAAAAAATAAAAAAAGTGCATATTAGATTCAAAATCACCCCTTCTATTGTAACCTTTATTGTCAAGACAGCTCAATTTTGACTTTTGTGTTTGGTGAGTTCAGCTCAATTAGTCATCTAACGGGTCTGGCTCTACCCTGCCTCTGCTCCAAATGGATGGTGCAAAACCTACACATGACAGAAGTCAGTCCCCCGTTGCAAAGGGGGCCCTTCAGTTGAGCAAGCCGTTTAAAGAAAGCAGCTGGTGCATGGGCGGTGAAAGGTCAGGGAGAGCTTGGAGAGATGCCAGTTTCTCTAGTGCATTTGCAACCTCTCTTTCTCTCTTCTAGACAGTTACTGAACTGCCCTGAACTCTATCCTCTGATGTAATTAGGTGAAGATAAAACATTTGTGAAATCTTTGAAAAGAAACAAACCATAATTGCATTTTTTTATATATTTTTTTTAATTCATTGCAGAAATGGTGGCTTCTTCGCCACAATTTTTACATTGCATTTGACAAAAAGCACAACTTAATAAAATCCATATTTTTCACCCCAGGATATCACAAAAGACAAGTTACACTAGTGTCCATGTAATACTTTTCAAACAACATCCCAAGTGCCCAGTAGACCTCAAAATGTCACTTAAACATAGTTCCTCTTTAAAATCCACATCTCATTCGTCAAGAACACCAATTCCAATGCTCTTCTTCGCCTTCAGTCTCTTAAACGTGCTCTCACAGTCCACCTGTCCTTTTCTCTCCTATTGTCTCCTTCACGACAGACTTGAGTGGCACAGGAGGCTTGACTTTTCCATGCTCGTCCAAAAAAAAGATTCTGAACATCAGCTTTTCCAGGACGGCCAACCGTAGGCTGGGTCAGTCCACTTTTATCTTCCCAGTTGTGAGGGTAATCCAGACAATATCTCAAAGCTTTCTCGCTTTGCACCGGTGTACCCTTTAGGATGGATGTCTTCGACTTGATTCATTCATGTGCCAAAACCATCCCATCAGCGCTCCGGCAGAGTAATAGTAGGCACCCATTCATAGACATTGCGGCTCTCCTCACAGAACAAGCCCAGTCTCTCAAGAGCAGAATCTTTCCACGAGTCAGCATTGGGGCTCTTCGGAAAAAGAATAAGTGATATTAGTATAACATGCAGACGTAATGCAAATGTAGGCGTTTGCAAAGTGTAGGTGTGGATGCAGTAAAGAGGAGTGGATCTACTCACCGTTACAAGTATGCAGTGTGCATCTTTAGGTTCCTCATCCTGATCGCTGCCCACAATATCAGCAAGACTGTCAATGTCATTCACACGAACAATGTTGATGTCGTTGTCGAAGCAGAAGGCTTGGATGAGAGTAAAGTGGATCTGCAAGGCGATGTCACATTCATACTCCTCATCCGTCGCCAGGACGCAAAAAGCCACGCTGTCTGGGTCACTGAGGTTGCATAAAGAAGATAAATTGATTAGGAAACGGTTCAACGTGAGCTGCTTGCATATATGCATAATGATGCATCTAATTATTAATTATTAGTAAGACTATGTAATTAAAAACATTTCCATATGTCACCCTCTGAGTGTCTAAAGACCTAATGCATACTAATAGCAGCACTTTAATTATAAAATATGCAGATACTTACACATTCATGACTTGTGCAGACTCATACACCCCAACGGTAAGGCAGTCTTGCTTCTTTGCGGAGACCAGAAGCTCCTCTAGTGCCGTTCCTGCGCTTTGCATTCTGGAGAGCACAAACCGGCGCGTCAGTCCATATACTTTACGTAGTATTTATTTAGAAACACAAACAACGAAAACAGCATCCTCTGAATAAGAAACTCACCTATCGCCAGTAGCAGCTGCGTTATCCTGTCCACTAAATTCTTCAAAAGTCATTGTTTAAATCCAAGGTTTGGTAGATTTTCGCGTTTGTTTTCTCTTCGGTGAGCAGTAGGTTTGTGATGCCGTCTCAAGCGCTCGCAGTGTTTTATACGAGACGAGCAGCAGAGCAGCACAGTTTCTCGGCAGTGGGCGGGCATTTCGCTCATGCCCGGATCCGATTGGCTGGCGGCACGGGCGTATGTAAATTACTCTGATGCAAGCGCCTTGACTGTAAACAGCCCACGTGGGTGTTCAAATATCACTCCATCAACAACACAAAGCACGGCTCGTGCTCTTGAGTACAAACTGCGTGAAGTTGTTGAGTTCATTTTATCACATAATCCTTTATCTAGGATGAACTAAATTATGAGATGGAATTAATGGCAGAATGAATGTGGTTAACTCGCTCCCTTATTTTTTTTAAACGTATTTAATTACATGTTAATTAATAAAACTGACACTTGCAGGAAACACACACACACACACACACATATATATAGAGTCTCATTAAGACTTTAATTAGTACATTTATTTTGGACAACCTCACAATGTACAGTAGGTGACTTCAGGTTGTTGATTTGTAGTTGCTGCTCCAGTTCAAACCAGCTACAATGTCCCATCCATGATGAATACAGCAGGGTTACTGTCCTAGGGACATTCAGTCCCCACAATGTAAGCAAAACATGACCCCCACCACCCCCACAGACACAAAGACTTGATAAGTGAGGCACACTCTTTTGCGTTTGTGAAGGAGTCATCCTCATTTACGTGCCTTTGTTGTGTGCCTATCAGTGACTGTTTGGCTGGCTGGCCCTAAAGCAGGAATAATCGCCTCATGTTCCACCTGCCCCTGGCTTTGTAGCAGCCTGCAGAAACTGTGTCCCACTGAGACCAACAGCCAAAACTTTTGTTCCAACTTCTTGCAAGTCAGTCAGCTGAATGCAGACGTACAAATAGCAGATAACTAAAACTCCACTCCAGGCCTGTTTAGCTCCTAATACCACATCTGAAACGGTGAGCGATGTAATTCCCGTAAATAGAGACTAATCAATTATTCAGTAACATCTCGAACCAGCATTGCTGCACATATCGGACTACAACATCAAGTCTTGTTCAAACTGGTCTAGGCCACTGGAAGCTCTTTGTAATTCTGTAAGGAGTAATCTGCTGAACAGTCTGGTAAGTTGGTCCTGGTATCACAGCCTGGATGTAGAGGCACTTTTGGAGTAGTTAGGATGGTAGACTACGTCAGGTCTTGTTTAAACTAGTCTAAACTATTGGAAGTTGTGTAATTCTGTATGCAGTTGCTTGTTTCTAGTCTCCCAGGCTGATTTTGGAGGGGTTGTTAGCACTTTTAGATCAGGACTATAGCTGAAGATCAATTTAATCTGGTTTAAAGTGTGCACGGCAGACTTAAGCTGTGATTACATGCAACTTTTAGAGACGTTTCCCCTAATATGCCAAACGGTGTAATAACTAACGCGTCAAAAAAGCACTGAGATTTGGGGTTTATGATTGATAGGACTATAAAAGGTGCATGTTAGGCGCCATCTAGCGGCTGTACACATAGCGCGACCTTTCACGCAGATTATTGTAAATGTGGCTGAGTGAGTCACACCATACAGATACAAAAGATGCATTTGCTCATCGGCTCAAATAGCAGCTACAAATGTATGCATCTGAAACCAAACCCGTAGGGTATCGATACACGATACCACAGTAAAACACAGTTAAACTGATGATCGAATCTGGCGTAATATATCAATAGATTTATTGTTCTCTAAAAGCACTTGTGCAGAACCGTGATAGCACAGTGATTAGAGATGCTGTGGCGCCATCTGCAGGTAGAGCGAGGAAATAAGAAAAAACATTTATCAGCGTTTGACTGATCTAAATTCGCTTTAAAATTTACTCTTGGCCATATATATTTAAGCGTTTTGACTTTTAACACTCTACGAAGTTATAGTTTGTACTTTTATGTCCTTAATTTGATTTTTTTGAGGCTATGCTTTTGTTTTCGTGTTTCGTGTGTGAGAGTTAAAAATAGAGTGGTATCTTTGCATTAAAGTCAGACAGGATACTTGTGGTTTTATAGGTTACTTTGTGCTCATTTGCATTTCTTTCCATTAGCATAAAAAGGACAAGTCTGGCTGTGAAAACATGCTTGGACATGTACAAAAGATTGACCTAGTTTCAATGTAAGACTTTTATAGATCACTTAAAAAGAATCCCTAGTGTAATTTTCATTTTTTTTTTTATTGTTCATTGACATTTTTTTCATTAAAAATCACAAAATGCTTGTTCATAATAAACTGATAATTTTTAATTAATAACATGATCACGACAGAAATAAACGGTTTATGGACATTCCACGTTTAGATAGATCAGTGCATCATATGACCAAAGATGAAAAGAAATCAATAAAAAAAAAAAGACTGCAATAAAAGTCTTTTAAAAGACAAAATATCAACAACAAAAAATAACATAAAAATGCTTCTCTGACACAGCGGGTCATTACATTTTTTTCATATGTATATACATATATAGACATAAACAATGTATTGTTATTGCATGGATGTGTGCAATACTATACCCCTTCTAAAAGGTACATTTAAAGCTAAATTTACAGCGGTTTAACGGAAGGGGTACTAAGCCACAAGCAAGCAGAAAAAAATAGCTTTTCCCTTTTCTAAATACACTCCTATATAACAAGGACTGATCATTTTTCAGTAGTGGAATCTCTTTAAGCATATGGCTCCCTTACTAAAAAAGGGAAAGTAATATTTTAATAGATGCCCAAAAGTCCCTAAAATGTCTCAAGTAATACCGACGAATGAATACATTTCCTGAATGTACTAAAACTCAATGTGGACACAATGCAGAGTTCAAAACAACATGACTCCTTCACGTTTCCATTAAAAAAGAAACATCATTTGTACAGATGAATAGAACAATAATGTCCTAACAAATGGCTGGGTTTTAAAAAAAGTGCTATTATAGCATGACAGTAGATCCATGTAAAAAATAAAAATTAGGAAAAAGGTTCAGGCTGTGATGCTACAATGAAGAGAAAATGGCTATATTGAATTTTACACCCTAAACAAATCAAGTTTTGTTTTGGATGCTCTCCTACATTTCATCAGATCGGTGCTGTTGTATTATAACTGATGTGGGTTTCTGCTCCATCCAGCTCTCCTTGGTTTTGCTCTGGCTGTCGTAGATCACTGGAGGTGCTGCTGAGTTTCTGTGGGACTCTGAGAGAGATGCATCCGCTTTGAGATCTGACTGGGAAGGACTGGGGAAGTCAGCGGAGGAGTTGCTGTTGACACCAGACTCAGAGTCGGACTGCTCGACCCGCTGGTAGTCAGGTGTGTGGTTCTGAGCGCCGGACAGCAGCACCTGGTTATTCTCTACAGTGGCCACGAGGAGGACATCCTGCTCTGGTATTTCTTTAGCAGACGTGGATATGATGTCTTCTTTAAGGATAGCTGGATAAGACCGCAGGGCTCGGGACATTCCTAGAAAGCAGAAGAAAAAGATTGTTTTTGCACAAGCACCAGCACTTGGGAAGATAACTGAGGCTTTTTGTAATACAGTCATGTACTTTGCTATATTCATATTATAGTTAACTTAATGTAAAAGTAAAAACATTAAAAAAAAACTTTTACTTTAAATAAAATAAAATATATATATATTTTTACTTTACATTTGAAAAATAATAATAATAATAATATAACAATATATTTTTTTACATTTATTTATAAAAAAAAAAAAAAAGCTTTTATTTAAGCTTTTCTGGGCAACATTTCCCAACATTGGTTTAGTTTAACTTGAACTACTAAAAAAACTAAAGCTACAAAAACCTATACAGATATATTAAAACATAAAACACACACACACACAAAACCCTCAAACAAATTACTCAAACTAACTAAAATGAACATACAAAAAAAATATAAAAATAAAATATATTTCAAAATATTAACAATATTTATAATAATATATCAATGACACTAAAATAATACTACTTTGCCTTCTAGAAAAATAACAAATCCCATGAATAATATATATGTTAGCTATTGATATTATTACAAAGAACACATAATTATGCTAGTTATATATATATAATATTTAATGATATATAATTAGAATGTTATTTGTTCATATAAATGATTAATATATATATATATATATACACACACACACACACACACACACACACATATTATTAGCATATTATTATATTAGATAACAACTTATTAGCTCTGTATGAAATTATTATCAATAATTCTGAATTGTAATTTTCTATAGTATTGCTTTATTAAACTGAAATTTGTATAAGCAGAACAATACAGTACAACAAAACATCAGAAAACAAGCAGGACAACATTCCTCAGCACCCTATAGAAACAACGACAAACACTGTGCTCACCTGTGGATGACGAATACAGATCTTTCTGACGGCTGCTGCCAAAAGGATTGACTGATGGGAAAATGATCAGACAGAAAGAAAGCAGGAATACCTGAAAAAGTAACAACGGAAAAAAGGTCAGGAAAAACATCACGCAGCCATTGTATTTATGTAAGACAGAAAGTTCACGTTACGTGCTGGTGAAAGATTACACACATGCATCATATTTCGTTCATTACCGATTAATATTGTTAATAAAACAAGTCAACAGAAGTACAACCCCACTGATAGATTCAAATTCTACATAATAGAAATACTTACCATAATACAAGTGCTAGTCGTGGTGGTTTTCATCGTGGACATTTTCACCATAGTCTGGAGTTTTCTCAGCTGTTCAATGAGAGATCTTAATATAGAAAACAATCGTCGTTAGTATTAGTATAATTATCATCTTCACTACAATTATATTATAAAAACACGATGAAGGCTTACATGTTCTGTTTCTGCAGCATCTCAACTTTCTTCTGTAATTCCTGATTGTGAGCGGTGCAGATTGCAACCCTATGGATGTCCAAAATATTATTTCAATAACTTTGACAAAAATATTCACATTTACACTATCATTTCACTAGTTTTTAAGGATGTTTTGTGAGAGTGAAGTAGGGCTGGGCAATTAATCGAAAATAAATCATAATCAACATTCAGAACCTATATTCGATCAAATTTTTCCAGGACAATACTTTCGATTACTTTCCCTTTAAAGACAATACAGCGTGGAGTCACGTGATCCACTACGTGCACAACAGACGCGACTTGCAAGAATAAATCACGCTATTCACGCGCAGTTGGAAACTTGAATATTTTAAGTTTACTTGCTTCATTCACGAGTGAAATTCGCGTCAAAGTAAACGCGAATTTGCGTCAAAGTGTGCTTTAATTTCAGTTGTTCAACACTGATTTTTAATAAATAATCATAGATGGAAAAGCGTGTTTCCTTCAATTATTTTAAAATCAAGTAATGCTCCCTTCGTTCAAAAATCTCTCACTTGTATTATGTGAGAATATTTACTGTACAAGATCTGTCAGTGAACTATGAGGGCAAAAAAATAAATAAATAAAATAATCGTTCATTTATCGTAATCGAGTTAAAATGTTCAATTAATCGAGATTTTATTTTTAGGCCAAATCGCCCAGCCCTAGAGTGAAGTCATTCATAATTTTACAAAAGATTTCTATTCTGCTATTGCTATTCTAGCAATGATTATAATTATCTAAATTTTCTATTCATTAAAGAATTGTGGGGGAAAAAATTCTGATCGAAGACTAAAATAATGGCTTCTGAAAATTCAGCGTTGCATCGCATGAACAAAAAAAAATACATATTATAAATAGAAAAATAGTTATTTTAAATTGTAATCATATTTTACAGTTTTACTGTTTTTACTGCGAGACCCCAATCTTGTGAATATGAATATGTAATACAGTATTACATCCTTTGTTTTCACATATATGATCATTTATTCCTGAAACATTATTCTTTGAATTAATAATAGCTGAATTATCATCGGACCTATAGCAATTACAGTAACTGAATTTACAGTTTATCGTGCAATGCCTTACAGTTAAGTATTAAGTGCTTCCTGTATTTTGAGAGACATTTCTCTCTACACTAACCTGTTCTCCAGGCCATCAACATAAACTTTCTTCTTCTTGCGACTCTCCTGAGCAGACTGCTTATTCCGGATCTTTCTCCTCACCCTCTTCAGGGTCCGTTCCTCTGCCTAGAGTGAAACAACATTTTAGCCAACACCATCATGTTACGTTTCATTTCTTGCAAGGCTTCAACACGAACCCATCATAATTCAGAAAGCACTTCTGTTACCTTTGTAAGAGGCATATGACTTGGAATGCTTGCACCTTCCTTCGCCAGAAGTCTCCTCTCCTCATCAGTCAAAACAATCTCTTTAAACTGGAACTGGAGACAAAATATGCACGTTATATCTTAGTTGTCATGTAAACAATCTGCTGTTTTTTGTTTTCTTAAAATCCTTTGAAATGTACCAGGTCGTCTGGTTTGCTGCTTTGTGTGGAGTCTTCAATCGTGAGTGAGCAGGGCAGCTCTGGGGAGAAGTCATCATCCATATCCACATCCAAATCATCTGACAGGAAGTAAGTCAATTTTAAGATTTTTTTTTTCCCCCCACAAGCATATTTCATATGTCTCTACACACCACAACAAGACCTTACCGACATCTATGAAGACATCAAACTCTGGGTTCTCTGATCGGACGCTCAGCAGGGTGTCTGTGCCCTGTGGGAGGGTGTAGCAGTGGTCTGTCTGCACCACCTGGGCCTCGTAGCTCTCCGTCATACACTCGGAGTAAAGCAGAGGCTCGACGCCTGGACTGGGCACGGTTTCTGTCTCGCTGCTGTCGTGTGGACTCTGGCAGTGTGGAGGGGTGGTGTCTTCGGAGATGCCGCTGTCACTGCTGTGAGGAGACTGAGACAAGCAGTTGATAGTCAGGCCGTCCTCTTCCTCACCCAGAAGACTGCTGAGAAAGTCCTCTGTATCCATCCCACTCAGCATCTGCAACAATAAAAGCATTTCTTAGACTATTAAATCTGCATAATTTACAATAATTTTCTTTTAGTTAATAATGTACAAAATACATTTATATAATTTTTATTGTATTTATTCTATCATGCACAATTATTAATATTATATAAATGAACATAACTACATCATTTATAAATGTTTTAATGTGTATAATTGGCAACAATCAAATCATTAGGTATTTTATTAATCTATTATATAAATGCAAATAACTACATTTTATATATATATATATATATAAAATGTAGTTATTGTATGTTATTAGCACATTTATGTTATTAACAATCAGATCATTGGTTATTATATCTATCCATCTACCTATCTATATATCTATCAAGCACTGTAGTAATAATAATATTTTTTATAATTATATAAATGGACATAATTATTTATTTGTTTACAAATGTATATAATCGGCAACAATCAATTTATTAGTTATTCTATTTGCATTTTTTAACACGTTATATAAAATATAGAATACATTAACCGTTCAGCATGTGACATGATAAAAGCATTTCTATATCTAATCGCTATATTGCATAATACTGTAGAAGGTGCAGTTGTATGTCATTTTTATCGATGTTCTTATCATACTATATCATATCTTCTACATGACAAAAAACAAGCAAACATGACATTATTTTTTAGATTTACATCACTGGACGTAAAGGTTACATACATCTTGCTCTGAAAGCAAATCATCCAGCAAGGTATTCCCCTCTTTGAGGAACCAATCACCAGATCCTGGGTCTTCATCTGGGAAGATTAGACCAAGCAGGTCTGTATTCTCCATTTCCTTGTTTACTGACATGTGACACTGATTTGGAGAAGAAGAAATCAAATAAGCCGATATGAAACCGGGCAGATCCGCAGCGACACTGCGCACTGACAGCTCGATCAGGTGCAGACCCCGCCCACTTACCATGTGACTGCATTTCCGTTTTAAACACAATAACATAAATGACAACTAACTTCACAACATTAACAATAAAGTAGTAAAGTGTATGAGTCAAAATCGCAAACTTAACATGGTTAACGGTTTACTGTGTGTGACAAATAGTTTTAAAACCCATTAAACGCAACAGTAAATACCAGTGTAACACAACTAACGTCAACGTTAACGTTATAGCTCAGTGCAGACAACAATGTTACTAGAGCAAACATTATAATAGGTAACGTTATATATCAGATAACAGGTTGAATCTGGTTTGGTTTTGTGATCCGATTTGTTATATATTCAACACAGTGGCTATGCGTATTGCAGAATTTACAGATTTATTAATAATTATAATAACAAAAAATAGCAGCTCTATTAATAATAGTGAAAAGCAAAATCTAATAGCACAGAATAACTGTACAATGATAGATGGAAGATATCATAGGAAGTAAATACAATATTTGGTAAAGCATGTGACAGTTCTGACATTTGACAGCTCTACGGTAACAACTGTTTTGTGAAGAATGTGACTTTTTCTGAGGAAAGCAAAGTCGACTTCACAGATGCATTTAAAATGCGTTAAATAAACTCTTACCTCTGATGATCTTGAACCGAAATAAGATACGTCGACATATACAACAAATAGGAAGTGCCTTCTCTCTTTGTCCTGTTCCTGATGAAATCACCCTCCAACGAGGCAAAATTTGCGTCACCACGCACGGGCGCGTCTGGGTGTACACGTCTTC